>JAMSGM010000041.1:0-102593 GCA_030462875.1 Grigorovia humatica | reverse complement strand
AACCTGATTCTGATTCTGATATAAGTGATCTTATTAGTTCAAAGATCCATCTGTTTTAACTATTATATACTAATAATAGTTGTCTGCGCTTCCACTGCCCGAATCTGATATACAATATTTTTAAAAATTGGCACTGTGGCCGAGTGGTTAAGGCGACAGACTTGAAATCTGTTGGGCTCTGCCCGCGCTGGTTCAAATCCTGCCGGTGTCGTTATTTTTTACTCTTAATATTCTTTTTTCCAAGGTTGTGTGTATAAACAGGTTATGACAACATGCTGATGTTTCTCTATCACACTCGCACATGTGGTTTATGTTACTGCTGCGTAGTTACATTTGTTCACACTCTCTCACCTAAAAGAAAAAGAGACTATTGTTAGAGAACCATAAGAAGATAACTTACTCGTATTCCATGGAGTTCAAGATATCATATGTGTCTCACATTGTAAACTCACTAGGCCAGAATGAAAATCGGCTTTCATTTGGTTTGTTACTCTAAAAAGGCCTAAATAATATAAAAAATCTCGGAAGTATACTTAAGTTTGAGACTAAATTTGATTTGGATTATTCATGCACAAACAGTAGTCCATTAGAGCATTCTTAAAAGTATATAAGAAATTAAAAAAACTTTAATGCTTATGTCTTTAGATTAAAATTATGAATATATAAAGATTTTAAAAGTATGCATAATGCAAAGCTAAAGTGGCTTAATTAGAAAAAAAGTATGTTGTAAAAGAAGATGAAACAAATAATTAAAATAGAAAACGTTAGTAGATCAAACAATAACAATTTATAACGGATCCAGTAAGTTGTCTCTTCTCTAGATCTTGAAATTTTCTTTTCAATTGAAATGATTTCCTCCATTTTTTTCATTTCATTTTTTTGTTTGATCAGATTTTCTTGTGATATTTGCATTCTCATTTCAAAGCTTTCCAATTGTTCCACATTTAATTCAACTTTTTCTTTCAGTTTGATCAAAAATAAGTCTTCACCATTAGAATTGAACGCGCTACTTAATAAATTTAAATAATCATCATTCAGTTTCAATTTCATCAATTGAAGTTCATTTTGTAAATTTCTCAATTGATTAACGAGTAAATCGAAATTTTGAACATTTTTCTGGAAATCTGATTCAGTTTTATGAATATTATCAATTAAATTTGCTTTCATAACTTCAGCATATCTATTTATTAATGAAGAAATATGATTTTGGTAAAAATCGTCGTCATTTTTATTAAAACCGCATAAAGAATCTTCGTCGGTGGATTCATCTTGTTCAAAATCAGTGAAGTCATCCATGTGATCACCTTTAATGTTTATTTCATTGAACATATCGCCAAATTTAGTAGCAGACTCAGAAGTTTGCTTTTTCTTTTTATTAGTCTTGAAAGTTTTATCATTCTTTTGACCATTGCTTGGCGCTAATTGTCCTTTTTTTTGTTCACGACGTGTCTTCCTCTTCTGTTTATCAATGGATAAAATTGATGATGACTCAGTTGAACTGCTTGAATTTTCTTCATTGTTGGCACTAGACATCGATGAAATTGAATAAGAAGACCTCGAATATGGTGATGAATCAATATTCTCCAAATCATGAAACAATAAACTTTGTAAGGATTTTTTTGATGTCATGGTATTGTTTGTAATTGGTAGCTTATTATCAACTATTCTTTGGGCAATATTAAGTTGTGATAATAACGGTGTTTCGCTGACAAATGGTATACCTTGTAATTGCATTTGGTCCATTGATGGCGGTGCCATTGATTTTAAAAATTGATACACTAGCCTTTTATTAGCAGTAATGAAATTGACATTATTATCAATACCATTATAGCCTCCAGCACTACTTTCACTATTTTCTTTAATATCGGAAATAGTATCTACAGTAGTATTATTAGTATTACTGTTAGTATTATTATTATTATTATCATTATTATTATTATTATTATTATTATTGTTTTGATGTTGATGATGTTTATGATATTTTTCACCAAATTTATTAAATTTCTTGATTTTAATGTCCCCATTAGCATAATTTCTGTCTCCGATGATATTCGGATCATTAGTTATAATATTGTTATTGATTAAAATATTTCTGTCATTTATATCGTCGTCATCAAAATTTTCTGAATTACACTGAGGACAAAGACAATGACAACTTTCTGAGTAATTATCATAATCAGCATGTGAGCTGGATAGTTTACTGCTATTCTTCAGCCGATTGTGGTCTTTCTTGCTATTAAAACCACTTGGTTGAACCCTACTCTTGTCATGATTCACATTAGTTAACGCATTTCCAAACATAACTTCCGAGAAACTTCCAGTGGTAGCGGACGTATAATCTGTAACTGCTTCTGCAAGATTATGTCGATGGTTGTGTAAATGGTTGTGGACATGATGGTGATTATGCTTATGAGCAGAACTATGTCTCGATTGAGAGGAATTCGAAGTGTGAAGTGCATCATGATTTGCTATTTCCCTTTGTTCTCTTTTCAGTTTATGTTCTCTTTCTCTATCCTTTCGTAGTTGCTTTTCCTGCTTGATAAGTGTGGTGAATATGTTCTTCATGTTGACTCGATCAAGTATATCGTCGTAATCGTTGTTATCTTCAATAGTGGATACTTCATTGGCTCCATTATTCCTTTTCACTTTCTCATACTTGATACTGTTATAAGTATCACTTTTGTTGCTATCTGGTTTATTCTTATGAGGATCCTTCTTGGGGAAAGAGAAAGTCTTATCCATATATTTGGGTTGTTTCTTTATTTTCGGTGACTGAATTTGTTTCTTTAATTTGGAAGAGCTTGAGCTGTGGGAATTTTTCAATCTACCACTACTACTGTGGCTGTGGTTTCTAAGATTTTTGTTAAAACTGGATAATGTCGATAGTGTAGTGCTCGAAGCGGATTTGAACAGATCTTTGCCTGCTAGGGATATATTGGTCCTTCGATTCGAATCCTGCATTCTGTCTATTAGTAAGTCCATTCTGCAAATAATGTCTTTGCCTTAATCTATCTATAAACGGACGTGTAGTAACTTGATACTTCGGTGGTTAGAACGCTGCAATATGTGCTAGAACAGATACGTTTTAGTTCTGTGAGTTCTTAGGGAATTTTACTAAGAATGATTTAAGTTTTATGAAAATATCAAAGTCAAATTTGATAAAATCGGACTTCTCCCATGTGATAAGCAATTACGTGATTAGGGGCTGTGTGTGAAAATTCATATTACGTCATATCGGATTTTCGCTTTTTATTTTACGTTATCTTATTAGATCAACAGAAATTTACGTTATCAAATTAGCCACTAAGGCTTAGTAATCTGGATGTGATGACAGATTTAATAATATGGAATATTTCAGATATTACTTTTGATCGCAATGTTGAAATATATAGCGATATAATGTATAGATATTTGTATACATGCATATTGGCTACACAGTTTTTATGGTATTCCCAATGATAAAGGACTATGTATCCCTATTATTTCTTCCACGAAACCATTAAATCACAAAGAACGTTCAACTATAAATTATAGGTTAGCAATATGGATATTATGACAGCTTTAAATTAAATTAAATTTACTTCTAGTAATGTCCGAATTAACAACCGTCAAGAAAGTTTATAGCCATTGTAAATTTATTCATTTAAATTAATAACCAACTCGAAGTATTCAAATCTGTAAAATTTCACTTCATGTATTCGTTTTTTTATTTGAACTTCAAGTAGATATAATTGAACAATTTCTTATCAATCGTTCATTGTACGGAAATTATTATTCTTTTTAGGTAATAGTAAGCACAGCTCGATCATTGAGAAATCGAAAACTTGCAACAAAATACGATTTTTATAACCATGATGATTGGCACCAATTATAGCAATCAAGCTTGGAAATGTATCACAACACTTTCAAGCCGTTATTTGCATACAATTAAGCACATTTCTTTTCAAAACAAGAAAGAAATTCAAATATTCAAGATAAATTAGAAACACGCTAATAACAAACAAAAAGAAATTGCACAAAAGAAAGCAAAGAATAGGTAACCTTTTATACGGAAAGTCCTCGAAATTGAAACGAAAAAGAAGAGCCACAATAAACAAAAAGCAACGAAAATAACCGTAGGCAACATCATCTGCGGAAAAAAGAAAACACAGCAATTTTTTCGCGTTCGGAAAAGGGGAAATCATTTAGTGACACTTTGCCTCCTATGCCCTAATCAAGTCGCATGTTAGGGCTTAAAATAAAAAAAGTTAGGGCTTACCAAAGGTTTCAAAATTGTTTCATTTTTCTGGATACCCTAAACTCTCGATGGTTTGAAGCATTTTCATTCTGTTTTATTTTTTCCAATCTACGAGAAAATAACGAAATGAAAAAAAAAAAAGAAGAAAATTCGAATCAATCAAAAATTTCATAGATCTTTCTGATTAAGATATAGGAATAAGTTAGCGGAGATTAAATTTGAAATTTGATTTAAGAATTATCAGTATTCTTTTCCAAATAATTTATTTACTCACTTAACATTGCTTTCGCTTTTTGTTCGTTGATCTTATTCTGTATCCGTTGTATTCATCCATTCACTCATTTTTTTTAGCATTTCTATACTTCGTTGTGAATAAATAACTTAACATATTCTTTCAATTTTAAACACACTACAAGACCTATGCCATTCCAAGTAGGCACACGTTGCTGGTACCCAATTGAAGATATTGGTTGGATTGGGGCAGAAATCATTGGTAGAAATGAATCTGACAATAGCATCACTTTACAATTAGAAAATGATGAAGTTAAAACCATTCCAATCCCCAAATATGATAGTCAATCTTTAGGTAATTCAAGTGATGATGTTATCAATAATGATGAAGTCTTGTTGAGAAATCCACCAATCATGGAATCAACAGATGATTTGACCTCGCTATCATATTTGAATGAACCAGCGGTCTTACATGCAATTAAGGAAAGATTCATCAACGAGAAAAACATTTACACTTATTCAGGTATTGTCTTAATCGCTGTCAATCCCTTTGACAATAATTTATCATCACTTTATGATTTATCCATGATTGATAAATATGCACAAAATAGAGATATATCGAAGACTAATTCAAATAATAATTTACAACCACATTTATTTGCAATTGCTGATAAGGCTTTCTCACAAATGATCAAATTTAATCAAAATCAAACAATTATCGTAAGTGGTGAATCAGGTTCTGGTAAAACTGTCTCAGCTAAATATATCATGCGTTATTATGCATCTGTTCAAGATGAATCGACTCATTCACATAAGATTACAGATATTGAAAATAAAATCTTGGCTACTAATCCAATTATGGAAGCTTTTGGTAATGCTAAAACAACAAGAAATGATAATTCATCAAGATTCGGTAAATATCTTTCAATCAAATTTAATGCTAAAAATAATATCATCGGTGCACAGATTAATACATACCTCTTGGAAAGATCGAGATTATGCTTTCAACCAAAGATGGAAAGAAACTATCACATTTTTTACCAACTACTAAGTGGATTAGATTTGAATTTGAAGCAAAAATTATATTTAACGGAAGCAGTTGATTATTTTTACTTAAATCAAGGTGATTTTTTACATATTGATGGTGTTGATGATTCTATTGAGTTTCAGAATACTCAAGAATCCTTAAATTTGATTAACATTGATAATGCTAGACAACTGGAAATTTTTAAAATTTTATCAGGTATCTTACATATTGGTAATATTGAAATTAAAAAAGTGAGAAATGATTCAACCGTTTCTTCCGACGATAAAAATTTAGTCATTGCTACGGAATTATTGGGTATTGATGCAGCACATTTTTCGAAATGGATTATCAAAAAGCAGATTAATACCAGAACTGAAAAAATTATATCGAATTTAAATTTCAACCAAGCTGTTGTTGTTAGAGATTCTGTTGCTAAATATATTTACTCAATTCTTTTTGATTGGATTGTAGATACTATTAATGTTGAATTAAACACTTTATCAATATCAAATGATGCTGTAAACTCATTCATTGGTGTTTTGGATATTTATGGTTTTGAACATTTTGAGAAAAATTCATTTGAACAATTCTGCATCAACTATGCTAATGAAAAATTGCAACAAGAGTTCAATCAACATGTATTTAAATTAGAACAGGAGGAATATATCGAAGAAGAAATCGAATGGTCTTTCATTGAATTCAATGATAATCAGCAATGCATTGCGTTAATTGAAGACAGAGTAGGTATTTTATCACTTTTAGATGAAGAGAGTAGATTACCAGCCGGTTCTGATGAATCATGGACACAAAAATTATATCAATCATTTGATAAGCCTCCAACTAATAAGGTTTTTTCAAAGCCAAGATTTGGTCAAACAAAGTTCATTGTTAGTCATTACGCACATGATGTCTCTTATGATATTGAAGGCTTTATTGAGAAAAACAAGGATACCGTTTCCGATAATCTTCTAGCAATACTGAAAAACACAACTAACGAAACTTTGAAGCTACTTCTAGATAATGTAGATAGTAAAGATGAATCTAGCGCTGAAAATAGTGAAGTAGAAAATAATAGTGTTAACAGAGAAAGTTCAGCAAAACCAGGAGCATTGACTCCAGTAAAGAGAATGATTCAAAGAAAACCAACACTTGGTTCATTATTCAAGAAGTCTTTAATAGAATTGATGCAAACTATCAATTCTACTAACGTTCATTATATTCGTTGTATCAAACCAAATTCTGATAAGGCACCATGGAAATTTGATAACTTGATGGTTTTGTCTCAATTGAGAGCTTGTGGTGTATTAGAGACTATCAAAATTTCATGTGCAGGTTTCCCATCCAAGTGGACTTTTGAAGAATTTATTCAAAGATACTATATGTTAATATCAATGGACGTTTGGTCCAAATATATGATTAATGGTGTTTGTACTGATTTGTTAATATTAACAAAATTGATCTTAGAGGAAAAAATCGGCGATACTGATAAATTTCAGATTGGTAAAACCAAAATTTTCTTTAGAGCAGGTATGCTTGCATTCATGGAAAATTTAAGAACTGATAAACTGAATAAATTAGCTATTCGAGTGCAGAAAAAGATAAGAGGTATTTATTATAGAAGAAGATATCTGGCTATACTTGAATCAATTAGAACTTTGCAAAGCCATATCAGAAGTAAACTTGTTCGTATAAGAGTTGAGCGCGAATTTCAAGTCAATGCTGCTGTACAAATTCAAACAATAATAAGAAGCAGAAATTTACAAAGAAATTATAGATCTATTTTGCGTTCAAATATTCTCACTCAGTCTTACATTAGAGGACAGTTATTATCTAAGTGGGTAATCGAAGTCAATAAAATAAGAGCATCTACCACAATTCAAAGAAATATAAGAAAATTCAAGAAACGACTTTATTTCTTAACCTTGAAAAGTGATACAATTATTGTTCAATCGCATATAAGAAGAAAATTAGCTCAAATAGCATATGCAGAATTGGTGGAACAAATGAATTCAGTTGAAGCGAAGCTTGCCATGGAACTGATAGAATTTTTGAATGAACTTTTCAATCAAGCTAATTCATGCAAAGATGATTATGATTCTTTGAAGCAACTGAAAAGCGGTGATAATATGTTAACATTACTTAAAGAAGATACCCATTTTTTATCATTATCTAAAGAATTAGATTTGCTTTTCGATACCTTACAGAGTAAAAAAACAGAAATTGAATCTATGAGAGACGCGCATAAGGAAAAATTAGAAAATATCAAGTTTCAGTTAAAACTTTTCGAAGAGAAAGATAGACAAAACAAAAGTAAAGTTAAAAATAAAAATGTTTCCATTAATGATAAACTTAATAATCTATTAGATGAAATTAAATTGTTAAATGTTAAAACCATTTCAAATAATACTGAGGCTAGCAAGTTTGATATGAAAAAAATTATGGGTTTAGGTTTAACTACGTCAAAAGATTTCACGGATTCAGAAAAGACTGTCATTAATAATGACATTACTAATTTGTTAATGAATAGTGATACAATAGCAAATGAAGTAAATAACAATTTTTTAAAATTGTATGCTGTTCCAAAGAATGCAAGTGAAGTACCGGAATTTGGTTTGCTTTTCCCAAGTGCGCTAATTATTTTTGTTATTCAACAATGCATTTATAATAATCTTTCTGATGATTTACATAGTTTCACAAGTAAGGTCTGTCATACCATTGATGAGATTGTTACCAAATCGTATAGGTCGGAAAACAACGGGATGAATATGGATGAATTATTCTGGTTAACTAATGTTTTCCATGTTTACTCATTTATCTCACAAGATAGATATATTGGATTATTACCAGTGATAAATAATTTCCAAAATCTAATTTGTACAATTTATAATATTTGGATGAAAAAAGTTATTAGATTCTTAAGATATGATATTAATATTTCAAATATTTTATTAGGCTCATCCACAAATTTTAGCCGTGATGGACATGATATATCTAATGACAGGAAGATGGCTCATTTATTGATCTTCTTCTATAAGATTTTAGATTCGTGTAAATTATATCAATTAGAAACAGAAATTGCAAATCATATCTTAAGAGATATTCTTCAATTCATCAATTCCTTATGTTTTAATGATTTATGTGTTAAATTTTTCGGTTTGTCGTGGAAATTAGGTTTATATTTGGACACAAATATGAATTCGATAGACGAATGGTTCTTGAAACACGATATTAAGATATCTTCTAAGGAAAATATGATTCATTTGAGGCAAATAAGTAAATTTTTACAATTAAGAATCACCAACCTGCATGATTTTAAAATAATTCAAGAATTTTGTTATATGTTAAACCCTATTCAATTGCAAGCTATGTTGAAAAAATATAAGCCTACAAATTTGGAGAAACCCGTTCCGAAAGATGTTATCAATTATTTGAATAACATTATAAAGCGTGATGACAGCCGTGATTCATTGACCATAGTCATGGAGACACAAACCTTCAAAAACCCTATAATCAATGAAAATAATGAGACTAAATTGCCATTACGTAGTATTGATGCAAACCATATCCCATCTCGTGATATTTTACATGCGTATTCTCTGGAAAGTGTGGTTGAGCTGATAGATTTAATTAACTGAGTAGATGATGTTATATACGTAGATATAAAAAGAACATAGAGATGATTAGTTTTAGCAATGTCAAAAGTATCATAGAGATCATTTCCCATCAAAAACGACCAGCCGAACAGCATCCAGAAGCGTCTGAATCGCTACTACTGAGTACATGGTGTCTGTCCTTTGTGGGAAAGAAACGCAAATGTGCGTTATGCATGATATCGCGTTTATTTTGGGTCACGGGATCGAGAATTAAAGATATTCGAACTTTTCTCCCACATTGAAGCTCAAAGTTCCGTAATCCACTGGAAGAATCGATGCCATCGAATGCTGCTAGCAGTGTTTTGAAAGCGCGGGACAAACAACTTGTGCCCATCATACCTTATGACATTAAATTAATTCAGTATAAATATTCCATTTACAAACTGCAGGAGATTATAAGGATTCTCAATATACTAGAGAAGAACTTACCTAATCAACGTTCTAACGTGGAACCACACGCTGATACTTCCACGAATGATGCTACGCAAGCTACAGAATTTCTCGGTAAAAATGACGGTACCACTAGTACGATCATACCGCTGCTAAACTATATTTTATGTCTTTGTGAAGGTCATATTTTCAACATTAGTCCCTTAATGCGGAAGAGGTTCGAATTATTGTGTCAGTGCAAGCATAGCAAACTACAAGATTTGAATCCACCATTGGCAATCACGACCATTGATTTACTTATAAATTTCCATCATGTTACCATTAATGACTTCGAACATTTGAAAAAGCATATTTATGATGTGGATACGCAATGGAGACTTCTATTCTCACTAAGGACAATTTCGAATAACGCGTTAGTTATTTATAATAAAAAATTAAGACAATTACAATTAGAGAGAGCTTCTAATTCTCATAGACCATATGAAATTACTGAGGTACACTCTACATTCAACATTAATGTGGTAGAAGACCTTATAAGACCAACAGAACTTACATTGGCCTTGGATTTTGCCGTACTAATCAATAATAAGGATAAAGATACGTCACTGACGTCTTTTTTGAAACTACAATGGCAAGTTCTGAATAAGTTTCTTAATTTTATTCAAAAAAAAATGCTGCCCCAAATTAAACCATACTATAATCAATTAAATAAATATTCTAACCAAATAACAACACAATCTAATGAACCAACAATAATGACAAACTACGAATTTACAATTCATAGAATTTATGCATTAGCTTTAAAAATTTATAACCTGGTAGCTATAACAATTTGTATCACTAGACAAATTTATTTGCCAAATAAAAATTATTTCCAAAATTTAAAAGTTAAACTGATATCGGAAAATGTTTATGAATATGAAAATATTATTGATAAAATTGATGATATTTGTTTAAAATCATTGGATGGTTCTGTCAATATATTTTATGAACAGCTGAGTAAGTTTATTGACTTGAAACATTTAAGTGATTCCAACTATATTTTTAAGAATAAAAATGCAATAATTGTTGAACTTTATAAAGATATTGTACAGAAAAATGTTAAAACTTTAAGATCATTTTTATGTTCTATCGATTCATGGATTAAAATTTGGAAGTTTATCAAGACCAATACTAGCGCAATTGAAAAATTTGCACAATGTGATACAGAACAACTTATTAAGTTAGTAGATGAAAGAAGAGCTGTAGATAAATTAACATTTGTAGAGAATTCAAACAAACTGAAAGTTAAAAATAATGGACTTACTATTGACTCAAGTTTCTCTACAGCATCATCATCTATTCCGACTTCACCAAGTAATGGTAGGGAAATCAATGGTGTCAAATTAACAAGCGTTGGTGGTAGCAAAGACACCCCATCTTCTTTAATGAAGTTGAAAATATTTAACTCTCCTACTTCGACATCACCAATAAGGAATAGTAGACGTTCATCAGTGGATCGTACCAATATGGGTAAAATAACAACTTCCGCTTCAAGAAATCCAACTCGTTCACAAATGACTGGATCGGGATCGAATTCCCCATTAGTATCACGTAGGGCATCTGTAATTGATAGAACTAGTTCGGTAAGACCCTTGATTTCAATTGAGCAAAGTTCACCAATAACATCGAGTTCTGGTACCCCGACGAAGCAACCAGCATCGCCATCTATAGCGTCACCATTAAAGAGAAATTTGACCGCTAAAAATAGGAAACGTTCTTCATCTTTACAAGCACCACAAGGCAAATTCCTAAATTCTAATGGTTTATCCAATACTAATATATATAAATCATTACCTACAGAACTGAAAAGATCGAATTCTATGGAGGCTAGTGATGCATTAAATCAAAAATTAGTTCAAGATACGATGAAGAAGTTAATGTCCAGTAATTTAAGTGCACATATTACAGATCCTGATGGGACTTTGAAAAACAAGACCCGATCCGGTTCATCAAGTGCCACATTAACACGTTCTAGATCATCCAGTGTTAACAGTTCCATATGCATTGAAAACTTAACAAATGAGAAAGCTGCGAAAGATGTTCAAGTGAAGGTGACATGTAAGGATGAATCCGATAAAGATGATGATGCTGATGACGAGCCTTCCCTTGAGAAACTGGCCTTGAATGTCACCATTGAATCAGACTCTGAGATGGAAACGATAACAGCAGATGTGATTAAGAAAGTTAGATTTATTGGTGTCCCGCCCATGACGACAGCAGAAAATCCTAAACCGAAGAGGAAAGGCTGGTATAAGAAACCAGCAGTGTTAAGATATCCTCCCATACCAAGTACTTTGAATTCTGCCATTCGATCGAAGTTTAACCAGGAAGGTATTGCATTCCGTTCTAGTCTTCGTGACAGCAACAGTAGTGGTGGTGGTAGCAGCGCTAACAACGGCCTGGGCAAAAGTTCATTCGCGTTGCTGAACGAGGAGGTCAAGTCTACTACACACCGGTTAGGGTTTCTTCGTGACAAGTTCAAATGACATCGTAGTATACACCTAGGTATATTTCGAGATATATTTTATATATGTCAAAATCTATGTAATTTTTTTTCATAGAAGGATGAAACCTTCAGACCTACAAGCAAGACTGGTACCACCAAGGGATGTTCAGCTCACGTTTACCACCTCCAAAGAGAGACAAGGAGGTCTCTCCCAGCCGTCTGGCCGAATTTCTAGCTCATTGCAAGGATTCTAGCTGCCTAGCTAAAGATGGAATGAGCAATAATCGTACTTCTGATGAAGTCCAAATGCACGATGAGATTGCACCAAGTCTTGAATTGAACAGTTTGATACCCATCAGGGCACGAGATTTTAATATGACCATACCACTGCCTAGTAAAGAATCAATACGAGAGACTTTGGAGAGGACACAGAGACATTTCCAAGAGTTGTTAAATCCAACACATAATGATACGGTTATTGTTAACGGTCGTAGGATAAACGTTATACAAAAGCAAGTGGATCCATTGATGCCACGAACCGCTAATGCTAATAAGAAGAAGTATGTGCCCAATAATGAACTGGAGACAGTTCAACCACAATTGAGAGATAATGTAATTGCTAGTCATTCCCAGAAAGATTGGCAGATACCTTCAATGGTCTCACAATGGAAGAACCCTAATGGGTATACTACTTTACAAAGATTACAAAATGACACTAACGTGGTCAAGCAAAATTCAACAAATATGATAAATGCCAAATTTGATCAACTTTCTAAAGCATTAGATGAAGCTGATCGTAATGCTAGGAAGCAATTACAGATTAAAAATGAGCAGAGGTTAAAACTTATAAATAAAACTATAAAGGATCATGAAATACGTAAAGATTCTAAAACTAAGGAAAAAAGAGATCATATTATCATTAAAGATGAAGTGGAAGTCGACGATAACGCGGGTCCACAACAAGTCACTTATGATTCTAGATTATTTTTGAAGGGTGCTGTCAGCAATAATGACACCCAAATTTATGACAGTACAATTTTCCAAACTGGACATATTAGTCACATATATAGAGATCCGAAACAGCAGACACCCGTTCAGTTTACTAAAGCAGATAAGGATGAATCGAAATAAGTTCAATGGGGAAGGATAAACCACTTTTTTAGTCCTCAACCATCTCATCATTGATGAGGGACACTATATTTCTATTACGAGATATTATATATTGTTCCAATTTTTTCATGGTACCACTTGTCTTTACAGGTACCACTAGGGAACCGTTCAAATTTTTGTCATTACCACAGATTAACGTCAACGACGCCACCAGCAAGTCTATATCTTCTCTGTGACATCGGATGATACCTGACCCTGTGTTATTGGACCAATATTTCAGTTGTAAAAGAGAATTCAGCTTACCAGAACCATAATCGCCGAAATTCAATTGAATGGAGTCCTTTATCAGCTGCATGATGAACTTACCGTTCACACTTGCCGGATACGCTCTGTGCAAAGAGACCAAACTGGCCGAGCTGTTTTCTGCGGAGACGACTTCAAATAGCAAGTACCTTGTCTTCAAACGCACCATTTTCCTGCTGGTAGAGCTCGAAGTCCAATGCGCAAATGGTGGAAAAAAATTGATGTTTTGAAATTTTGCGATGGCTGAAATTTGGAACTTTTTTATTTTCCAGATCGCACAGAAACTGCCGTAGGAGACGCCTAGAGCTCGATTTGTGGGTCCTGTATCTCGATGGTGTGTCTGTTGGGGTCCCTGGTGTGGCGTCCGTACAGTATTTTGTTCGTGTTGACGTTGATGTACTCTGCTCTAGCATCTGTTGCGTCCTCGTTGAGCAACGCCAGCAGTTTCTTCAAGACCCATTGCTCGTTTTGACCGGACAACTGCTTCAATTGCGTCGTTAGCAACCGCATGGACTCGTCGATCGGGTTCAGGACTTGATACAGTTGGCTTTGAGAATTTTCGGCCACAAATTTACGCGTTTGGTCTTTGAAATGAGAAACTTGCTTACTCAAAACGATCAACTTATCTCTATATTGTAATAAAATTTTATTTCTCGCAATTTCGTATTCCAATTGGAACAATTTATCACGTAGTTGTAATTTGCTCTCTTCTGCTTCACTATCCGATACGATTAATAAATCGAGTTGATGCTCTAAACGGAATACATTGTTTTTGGTCAATTCTTCCGGTATATTTAATATATTTCTCAATACATATAATTCAAATTTATCAAAATTTTTGTCCACTGAATGTTCCAATAAGGATTCTAATTGTGCCATCCCAATTTCAATTTCATTATTTGGAATCATAGAATTAGTATGCCCATCCCTATGTTGTTGTAATAATTTCTTATTTAAATATTTCTCCATTGCATTTGTACATTTATACATCAAATCATTAACTGAATTGATGATATCATCTAACAAAGATATCGGTGGATACCCCAGGTGTTCAGTGATAATAGCCGTAGTTTCCAATTGTGTCATGTGGTTATCGTTACGTTATACTGAGATCTTATCTCAAAATCTCTCAAAAATGATTTTATTACTAGAAAAACAAACTGATGGCGTAATCAGATTATGTAAGGCAACGTAAGATTACGAAGAACAATCCCGATTTTATCCTAAAACGTCCTGTTTTTAATGGTGTTCTTCTTCTTGTCAAGGACTTTTCCATTTCGGGTCTAGTTTGGTTCGGATAATTGTCGTACCCCATTTTGTCGGTTTCTTGTTTGATGAGATTGTCGGTTTTCAGCACGTGACGTTTTTTTGGAACTGAAAAATTTTTTTTCAAATATTTTTTTTTTTTTGTCTTTTGCGATGAGTTCGAATTTTAACAAGAAAAAATTTTTTTTTGGTTTCAAACTGGAATTTGTTATATCTTTTTACAATAATAGTCAATCTATATCTATCCGTTTGGAAATAAAGTAAACTTAATCTTCAAAGAAATGGATATATCTAAACCCGTAGGTTCTGAAATCACCTCTGTGGATTTCTCAATCCTAACGTCTAAAGATATTAGATCTCTATCTGCAAAACAGATTACCAATCCAACAGTCTTAGATAATTTAGGTCATCCAATTGCAAATGGTCTTTACGATTTGGCATTAGGTGCTTTCTTAAGAAATTTATGTTCCACTTGTGGACTAGATGAAAAATTTTGTCCAGGTCATTTAGGTCATATTGAATTACCAGTACCATGTTATAGTCCATTATTTTTTAATCAATTATACATTTATTTAAGATCTGCTTGTTTATACTGTCATCATTTCAAATTGCATCATTTGGAGACAAATCTATTCGGTTTAAAATTAAAATTATTACAATATGGATTAATTGATGAAGCTTACCAATTAGAAACTTTACAAATTGAAGCTGTCACTAACATTAATGAATTAGAAGCTGAAGAAGATAATAATGAAAATGGTAGTAACTTTTCCTCTGATGATTCCATCAAATTGAAATTAAAACGTAAAGAATTTGTTGATTTAGCCATCGGTAAGGCCATCTCTGAAGGTAGAACTAATATTAATGGTACTTTCACCGCTACAGTTAACGCTGAAAGGAAAAAATTAATCAATGAATTCCATAAAAGATTATTAATTAGACCAAAATGTGATAATTGTGGTATGTATTCACCAAAATTTAGAAAAGATGGTTTCACTAAAATTTTTGAAAACGCTTTGAATGATAAACAATTAACTAATAACAGAGTGAAAGGTTTCTTAAGACAAGATATGATTAAAAAGCAAAAACAAGCTGCACAATTAAATGGCAAAGAAACCAAGGATGAAAATTTTAACGTTTCCACTAATCCAAGTCAAAGACCAAAATCTGGTTCGACTTATATCTTATCCACAGAAGTCAGAAATATTTTAAACTCTGTATTTAAAACTGAACAATTTGTTTTACAATACGTTTTTCATGCTAGACCAAATTTATCTAAAAAAGTTGTATCTGCTGATTCCTTCTTTATGGATGTATTAGTGGTCCCACCAACTAGATTCAGATTACCTTCTAAATTAGGTGAAGAAGTTCATGAAAATTCACAAAATCAATTATTATCAAAAGTTCTTACTACATCTTTATTAATCAGGGATTTAAATGATGAAATGTCTAAATTACAAAAGGATAAAGTTTCAGTGGAAGATAGAAGAATTATCTTTTCCAGATTAATGAATGCGTTCGTCACTATTCAAAATGATGTTAATGCTTTTATTGATTCTACCAAGGCACAAAATAATAACGCTGCTAATAATGTTCCCGTACCTGGTGTTAAACAAGCTTTAGAAAAGAAGGAAGGTTTATTCAGAAAGCATATGATGGGTAAGCGTGTTAATTACGCCGCTCGTTCTGTTATCTCACCAGATCCAAATATTGAAACTAACGAAATTGGTGTCCCACCAGTTTTTGCAACTAAATTAACATATCCTGAACCAGTAACAGCTTACAATATTGCAGAATTAAGACAAGCAGTTATTAATGGTCCTGATAAATGGCCAGGTGCTTTGCAAATACAAAATGAAGATGGTTCACTTGTTTCATTAATTGGTATGACTTTAGAACAAAGAAAAGCCTTAGCTAATCAGTTAATGACACCATCTTCTTCCCACGGCGCTAATCAAACTTTGAATAAAAAAGTTTATCGTCATATTAAGAACAGAGATATTGTTATTATGAATCGTCAACCAACTTTACATAAGGCTTCTATGATGGGTCATAAAGTTAGAGTTTTACCTGGTGAAAAAACTTTACGTTTACATTATGCCAATACAGGTGCTTATAATGCAGATTTCGATGGTGATGAAATGAATATGCATTTTCCACAGAATGAAAACGCTAGAGCTGAAGCGTTTAATTTAGCTAACACTGATTCTCAATATCTAACACCAACTTCCGGTTCACCAGTTAGAGGTTTAATTCAAGATCATATTTCCGCAGGTGTATGGTTAACAAATAAAGATTCATTCTTTACAAGAGAAGAATATCAACAATATATTTATTCCTGTATTCGTCCAGAAGATGGTCATTCTACGAGAGAAAAATTAATTACTTTACCACCAGCTATTTTCAAGCCACAACCATTATGGACTGGTAAACAAATCATTACTACTGTTTTACTAAATGTCACACCAGCTGATATGCCAGGTATCAATTTAACTTCAAATAATAAGATTAAGAATGAATATTGGGGTAAAGGATCTAACGAAAATGAAGTTATCTTCAAAAATGGTGAACTAATATGTGGTATCTTGGATAAAAATCAATACGGTGCTTCTAAATATGGTATTGTTCATTCTTTACATGAATTGTATGGCCCAGAAGTCGCTGCTAAGGTTCTTTCTGTTTTAGGTAGATTATTTACTGTTTACATCACTTCAACCGCTTTCACTTGTGGTATGGACGATTTACGTTTAACTGATGAAGGTAATAAATGGAGAACTGATATCTTGAAAACATCAGTTGATACCGGTCGTGAAGCCGCTGCAGAAGTTACTAATTTGGATAAAGATACCCCAGCTAATGATCCAGAATTACTAAAACGTTTAGAAGAAATTTTACGTGATAATAACAAATCTGGTATTTTAGATGCTGTTACTTCATCAAAAGTTAATACCATTACTTCTAAAGTTGTCTCCACTTGTGTTCCAAATGGTACTATGAAAAAATTCCCTTACAACTCAATGCAAGCGATGGCTTTATCTGGTGCTAAAGGTTCTAATGTTAATGTTTCCCAAATTATGTGTTTATTAGGTCAACAAGCTTTAGAAGGTAGAAGAGTACCCGTTATGGTTTCTGGTAAAACGTTACCATCTTTTAAACCATATGAAACGGATGCTATGGCCGGTGGATATATTAAGGGTCGTTTCTATTCTGGTATTAAACCACAAGAGTATTATTTCCATTGTATGGCTGGTCGTGAAGGTTTAATTGATACAGCTGTTAAGACCTCTAGATCGGGTTATTTACAACGTTGTTTGACCAAACAATTGGAAGGTGTCCATATTGCATATGATAATTCTGTAAGAGATGCTGATGGTACATTAATTCAATTCTTATATGGTGGTGATGCAGTTGATGTTACTAAAGAATCACACATGACCAAGTTCAACTTCTGTTTAGATAATTATGACGGTCTATTGAAGAAGTATAACCCATCTGCTTTAATCGATCATTTAGATGTTGAAACCGCTTTGAAACATTCTAAGAAGGCTTTGAAATACAGAAAAAAACATGGTAAAGAAGCACATTATAAACAAACTCCTAAATATGATCCTGTATTGGCTAGATATAATCCAGGCAAATATTTAGGTTCTGTTTCTGAAAAATTCCAAGACAAATTGGAAAGTTTCTTAGATGAAAACAGTAAATTATTCAAGAAACATGACGAAATCAATGAAAAGAAATTTAGAGCATTAATGCAATTGAAGTATATGCGTTCTTTGATTAATCCAGGTGAAGCAGTTGGTATCATTGCCTCACAATCTGTTGGTGAACCATCCACGCAAATGACATTAAATACTTTCCATTTCGCTGGTCATGGTGCCGCTAATGTTACCTTAGGTATTCCACGTATGAGAGAAATTATTATGACGGCTTCTGCTGCCATTAAGACTCCACAAATGACGTTACCAATTTTAGATGATGTTGACGATAATCAAGCTGATACATTCAGTAAGTCAATTTCTAGAGTTTTGATTTCTGAAGTTATTGATAAAGTTACTGTTACTGAAACTTCGGGTTCTGCCACATCTACTAAAGGTGCGTCACTTTCATATGTTGTTAATATGAAATTTTTTGATGCTGAAGAATACAGTGAACAATACGATGTTTCAAAAGAAGAATTACAAGAAAATGTTGCCACTCATTTCTTACATCTATTAGAAACTGCTATATTGAAAGAAATTAGAAGACAAAGAAAGACTACTGGCCCAGATATTGGTACTGCTGTGCCATCATTAGAAAAAGTTTCAGAAATATCTGGTAAGAGGAATGATGATGACAGAGATAATGATGAAGAAGAATATTCTAAGAAAAGTAAACAAGCTGTTTCATACGACGAACCAGATGAAGATGAAATTGAAACAATGAGACAAGCTGAACAAACATCAGATGAAGACATGTTAGATTCTGATAAGGAAAGCAGTGAAAGTGATAACGATGAAGATGAAGACATTGATATGGTAGAAGAAGAAAATAAGAAAGACATTGAGAATGCTAATAAGAATATGACTAAAGAACAACGTGACCGTCAATCTCGTATCATTGCTGCTCATAGATTTATCACTAAATATAATTTTGATGATAAGAATGGTAGATGGTGTGAATTCCAATTAGAATTAGCTGCAGATACTGAAAAATTATTGATGGTTAATATTATAGAAGATATTTGTAGAAAATCTATTATCAGAGAAGTTCCAAATATTGAACGTTGTGTTCATCCTGCCGCTGAAAATAATAAGCGTGTCTTAGTTACTGAAGGTGTGAATTTCCAGGCTATGTGGGAACAAGAAGATTTCATTGATGTGGATGGTATTACATCCAATGATGTTTCTGCTGTCTTGAAGACTTATGGTGTTGAAGCTGCTAGAAATACGATTGTAAATGAAATTAATAATGTTTTCTCCCGTTATGCCATTTCTGTTTCTTTCCGTCATTTGGATTTAATTGCTGATATGATGACTAGACAAGGTACTTATTTAGCTTTCAACAGACAAGGTATGGAGACGTCAACTTCATCATTAATGAAGATGTCTTACGAAACAACGTGTCAATTCTTGACTAAGGCTGTTTTAGATAACGAACGTGAACAATTAGAGTCACCATCTGCTCGTATTGTTCTTGGTAAATTAAACAACGTTGGTACAGGTGCATTTGATGTATTAGCCAAACTACCAGCCAAAAACTAGTCACTGTATTTCCCTTCCATTTGATACCATTCAGATCTTTTACAAGACGATACATATGTAACATTGTATATTAAAATTTTACCGTATTTAAAAACTTTCTCCCTTCTACTTCTATGTGAAACACAAGCCGTGTTTGTTATCTTCATCTTAGCGTTGGCTATGTACGTCTCCATCCATTGGGATCTACATCATGGCCACACCTGGGAATCGAACCACTACCATCATGGCAAAGGTGTCACGTGGCCCAGAAAAAATTTTGTTTTCTTGATATTGAAAAAATCGATGAGTTGATCAAAAATTCCATCAGCAAACGTTAAACATTCTGAAACGGGACTGTTAGATACAGTAGTACATTATACCTCGCTAAGATGTCTACCACAGTGGAAAAGATTAAGGCCATTGAAGATGAAATGGCCAAGACCCAAAAAAATAAGGCCACTTCCTTTCATTTGGGTCAATTAAAGGCTAAATTGGCTAAATTAAGAAGGGAACTATTAACGGCTGCTTCCAGCACCGGTGGTGGTGGTGGTGGTGCCGGTTTTGATGTTGCTAGAACCGGTGTGGCATCTGTTGGGTTTGTTGGTTTCCCATCCGTTGGTAAATCAACTTTGTTGTCTAAATTGACAGGTACAGAATCAGAAGCTGCTGAGTACGAGTTCACTACTTTGGTTACTGTTCCAGGTGTTATTCGTTACAAGGGTGCTAAGATTCAGATGTTAGATTTACCAGGTATTATTGACGGTGCTAAAGATGGTCGTGGTCGTGGTAAACAAGTCATTGCTGTTGCCAGAACTTGTAATTTATTATTTATTGTGTTAGATGTTAATAAACCATTACATCATAAACAGATCATCGAAAAGGAATTAGAAGGTGTCGGTATCAGATTGAATAAGACTCCACCAGATATTATTGTTAAGAAAAAGGAAAAAGGTGGTATTTCCATTACTAATACCGTGCCATTAACACATTTAGATCAAGATGAAATTAGAGCTGTTATGAACGAGTATAGAATCAATAGTGCTGAGATTGCAATTCGTTGTGATGCTACTGTAGATGATTTAATTGATGTTTTAGAAGCTTCCACAAGAAGATATATTCCAGCAATTTATGTCTTAAATAAGATTGATTCGTTATCACTAGAAGAATTAGAATTGTTATACAGAATTCCAAATGCTGTGCCAATCTCATCAGGTAAGGAATGGAACTTAGATGAATTATTAGAAGTCATGTGGGATAGATTAAATTTGGTAAGAGTTTATACTAAACCAAAGGGTAAGTTGCCCGACTTTAATGATCCAGTCGTTTTGAGGTCCGATCATTGTCAAGTGAAAGATTTTTGTAATCAAATTCATAAATCATTAGTAGATGATTTCAGAAATGCATTAGTTTTCGGTAGTAGTGTGAAACATCAACCACAATATGTTGGTTTAAGTCATGAGTTGGAAGACGAAGATGTAGTGACGATTTTGAAAAAATAGATTGATGCATAAAACGTATGTACACATGTATAAAGTAATAAATATTATAAAAAAAAGATAACAATACTAAAAGAACAAGCTCTAATTTGGGTTGCACGGCACTAAGATAATTGAAAAATACTCACTTCTATTATCTCTTCATTGATGCTCTCACAAAAATTATGCGATAGAACGAATAGTTAATGTATCTAAACATATACAAATATATAATAAATAATGGTATAGTGGGAATATGTATATGCATTTGGATATTATGCAATAAATATCTTTAATTGACCGTATTCTGTAAACTGGGGTTGGCACTACTCAACTCGTTACCATTTCCATTGTAACTTCTATTACTGTGAATTTCCGTAGTGGTGGTAAATTGCTTTATCCTTTCATTTAACAACTTATTCTCGTTTCTCAACTTATTGATCTCTAACTGATGAACATTTTGGGTATTTTGTAAGTATAAGATGTAATCAACAGCCTTCTCCAGAATAATACTTTTATTCAACTTTGTAGTAGTATTAGAAGACGTACTATTCTCTGAATTAATACGTTTCATGTTTTGTGAAACTTCAAAAGCCGTGTCGTTAGAAGCCACCCATGGGATTATTTGCTGCAATTTAGCAATTTTAGTATTGATATTAATTCTGTATCTTTTCTCTATTCTATTATGTGCTTCCTTTTGATATGTGGTCAGCCTTTTTCTAGTCGAAGCTGTTGAAGTTGAAGAATTTGTTGATGTCTTCGATGTATTGCCAGTAGCTTTATTGGAACTGGAAGTTATCGATGGTGTAGCTGAAGTTGGTGTATTGTTAGTAGATGATGACGAATTTATTGAAGATGAGCTTTTCCTCCTGTCGTATAAACTCAAAATGAACTTATTCCTCTCATTGTTCTCCAACTTAACTTTTGGTCGGTAGTTATGAGTAATACTGCTAATCTTACTATTGCTGCTTTTGGTATTTGAATGAAGTGGATCTGTTGCAATACCCAATGGAACCTTTGTATGCACGAACAGGTTTTTATTTGAGGGAATTACGTTTTTCTTCTTCGAGAAACTATTGGCACCAGTATTATTGTCATTAACGTGTTTTTCACTGCCCGTAGTTTTGTTATTGCTGCTTATTCCATAACCAAAATTTGTATCTTCTATTATAGTATTGATGGTAGTAGTAGCTGTATTTGTATTTATTATTTTCGCTTTTGGTAATGGTGGTGTCAATGACTCTAATTTGACAGGTTCGCTTCTAGAAAATGCCATAGGCTTTGAAGTAAGATCTAATTGATTGTCGTTGTCAACCATTGTATTACCAGACATATTAGCACTATTAATACTATTAAAAGTTGCGGTATTGTTGAAATAATCATAACCGTTTTGAGGAGAGTTCAGTGATGTGGAAGTGGTTGAAGTTCCTGTTGGTGAAAAAACACCATCAAAATGTAAAAGAGAATGAGTACCTTCTGGAGTGAAAAAATTGTTACCATTATTACTTGCTAGATTGTTTGAGCTATTATTAACATAACTAAGATTATTGATTTCATAGTTAATATAGCTGCTATTGTCGTTAATAGCAGTACTAGTGGTAACGCTTGAGGATATATTTCCCTCATTCTTGGCTAAATTTTCAGCAATAGTGTTAAGATAATCTAGTTCGACGCTATTTGAATCATCGTCTGAGTTTTTATCGATATGCACGTTATTTGTAGTGTTGTTGTTTTTACTACTGTTGTTAACATTTTTTTCATCGAAAACCCAAGTTGAAAAAAAGTCGATATTATTCATATTTTCAGTGGCCATTGTTCTTAAATTGTTCTTAAATTGTTCTTAGTCTATTAATCTATTAGAACTCAATGATATCAAATAAATATGTCCTCTAGAAAAAACAAGTTTAAGAGTTTACATGAATAATTAAAGCCATTCAAATGCATTTGTCTATATATATATATTTAAAATGGATATCTATTGCCTTGACGAATATTTTTTTTCTTTTTTTTGCTTTCCGCATTGACTGACTGGCTGTCTTGAATAAAAATATTGGCAATGAACAATGGCTTCTTCCATTTTACGGAAATATTGTAAAAATGATAATATACTTTAAATGAAATTTAGCTCAAATTATCTTGAAACTCAGAGTTGTGATGAATCCAGGAATACATAAACATAAATGAAAGGTAAACTAGAACCTAAAAACCAGTTTCAACGAATGAAACGTTAATTCCTATCAGATAAAACAGGAGTGAATACGACAAACTTTAAAAGTTTGTTTAATCTTAAAATCCAAGATGAATTGATAGTGAAACTTTATTTTTTTCTTCTAGATTTGCTAAACTGAGTGGTAAATAAACCAACTTATTCACCTTGAAATTTCTTTTATTTATCTCCACGATAAACGGACTGCATAACGCACACAATAGAGAACAATAGAGAACAATAGAGGCTGGAATTAAGGTTGAAAATTAACATTCAACAGGCAACACTTGTACTAAACGGTACCTGCTGCGGACAAAAAACTTGCCCCACGTTTAAGGACAAATTGACTTTTTCCCGTGGGTGGATTGGATAATACAAGTTCATACGTAAATTTGTTCGTAGTAGTGTGCACAATAGAGAAATATACATTATTTTTGTTCAAAATGTCCCGGAAAGAAGGCAACATTAGGATTCCTTTTTTTTTTCCGACTAAAACAATTTTCAGTGTAGTTAAAGCGGAAAACAATAGAAGCTAATGTACCAATGGAGAAATTCGTTACAAAAAGCAATGCCGCATTTCATGAGTGAGGTTCAGTCCACAAAAGGAAGTCCAGCACCAAAACTGATACACCATACGTTTCCTGTCCAAGTCTTTAACATGTTATAGAGTTATGTCTGTTGTCATTTTGGAAGTTGTGACTACAAACCTTTTTTACACAAGGTCTAGTCGAGATAGTGAAGTTCGAAAAATATAGGAAACGTTGAGAAAATTTCGCTTCCTTCGAGTTTCAAAACCCGCATACCAAAAAAATGGCTTTTCTATTGTGCGAAGTTTAACCCTGTTGAAAAAAGTGAAATTGGTAACTTTGTCCAAGAATTTCCATAAAAGTTTAAACCTGGAAAAGAGGTGAAAAAATACTGGTTTCTATGGCAAAGGCGCCATCTTGTAGGAACTGGACGATATAATGGCTTTTCTTCTCGGCTTCCACCATACTATTCGCGGCCCACCTTGCGTTTGTCAAGAGCCGATATTCTTGTGTTGACTGTCACTACTCTTTTTTGTCCTGGTTGACTAAAGACTATTTACTATATTGACTGTTAAGCGATAAGAAGTGTCAAACTTGAAAGTATTGTATTGCTAAACAAAAGAAAAAGAATTCAACAACTCAGCCATAGTGGCACTTACCCTTTTTTCTTGTTTTTCGTTTTTTCTTGTAACAATATGTAGGCTCTTGGCAAACACCATGTTGCTTAATTTGTCTTGAAAAGCAATTCTGCTTTTGATTAAATAAGAACTAACAAGATTACTGAATAAAGACCAAGACCAAAATTCATCATATAGAAAACTTTGCACGTCATCTAGAATCAATAGATGATTAAAATCCATCGCATAAGAAAAAAAATGCCTAATGAAATTAAGGTTTAAAGGTTCTAAAACTTTCCAAAAAGAAAAACAATAGTAGACTAATTTACATGAACAATAGCTACGAAATGATTTAGTTTCTTATCATGCAAATTGAGCGGTTAAGTTATTAACCTGTAGTGAAGTTTGGAAATTAAGTTTCAAAACAACTAGAATGATAAAAAGTGGAATTCGGAAAGGGATAGCTTCTGTGTTTTCAGATTATGACACTGAATCATTCTACTATAATGGAAATATTGTCATTGAAAGTAGTTTTTTTTTCACTCTCCAATCACGCATTTCCATTTCAATGTTTTGTTCGATTTTGGAAACTCGTAAGTTTTTTTCTTTCCCATTAATGCAAAATAGTTTAATTAAAATGAAAAAAACCTAAAAAAACGTACGTTTTCTTTGTTCCAAAACTCATGAATAAAGAAAGTTCCGACCAGACTTTTTAGGTAATCTTATTGATCATTCATTACCTTACTTCTTTCAGCTCTAAAAAACTAATCAAGGAACTTAATTCTGCATTGAAATGCTGAGGCTATTTTTAGCGAAAAATTTCAGAATTTAAAATTTAACCGGATTCTATTTTTCGTAAATATGATATAGCATTGTCTTACAATAAGCTTCCAAAACCCCTGACAAGAAACAAATTAACGTTGTTCTAGATAGCAAACTTGTAGTTTGGATTTGTCTTTACTCAGAAAGTTTAATTCAGTTTTTCCTTTAGTGTTTTTTTTTGCTCGCTTTCTTTCTCGTATTGAGTAATGAGATGATACTTAACCGAGCAAATTATGATTTCTTATTGCGTTAACTTTTCCAGAAATATATGAGCTTTATCTAAATTTCTTTTTTCTCTTTTTTTATGCCTAATGTAGGTTGGTGTCTTGCAATTAAAAATATTAGATGGGCATTGAATTAGTGACGAACCAACTTTATCGTACCGAAGACGTCATGGGGAAAACCTTTCACAATGCAACAGCCCTAAAGTTTTGACGTTGAACCGATGAGTTATTGTATTTCTTTTTTAGTCTTTAAGTCACTCTATTATATTTCTCAAATTGGTTTGCAATATTGTTAAAACATATCTTTCAATGTAAGTTTATAAATTTCAACAAGAAGGACTCCCATGTTGAATCATTAAGAATTTAGAAAATCTCCGATAGTTGCAGAGAACAAAGAGCGAGATGGTATTTTTGTAAGATAAAAAAATTGAGGGATGTTCAACAAAAAAATTAGATAACTAGTTAAACAACTCTTGATAATGTATGAATAATCAACTAATAATTGGTTGTTTCATGCTACTATTTAAAAACTTCTGATTGCCCTTAAATCAGATGTTCGGGGACAAAGATAGATATCTTCTAGTGAACTATTCTTGTTAGTTAGATGTTATCACACTTCTTGTAAAAGATATCAGAAAATTTCAGAAAGATGATTTCTACCAATTTTGAATTAAATGTAATTGCGTAGGAAAAAATGTAACATCTACATCATACAAATAGCATGTAACGGTAACAAAAGAGAAAGAACATTAATATTAAAAAATTAAACAGTGTAATTTAAAAATGATGATCGTAACTATTATCTCTTGAATTATATAAAAAAATTATTTGATTGTATAAAATTTGAAAAATTTAATAAATAATTTAAGCAACAGTAGAGACTTGTAAAGTGTTAGAGTGACCTTCACCAGCCTTGAAACCTTGAACGGAAACGTAAACATCACCAGATTTTAAGATACCTAAGCCCTTAGCTTGTTCAATACCGAATTCAATTCTAGCTTCAGTGTCAACGGTCCAGTCTTCAACTGGGGCCTTTTCGAAAACGAATGGGAAGACACCTCTGTATAAGTGAGAGAATCTAGCACATCTAGCGTTTCTGGTAACCAAGATAATTGGACAGTTTGGTCTGTACTTAGATAATAATCTAGCAGTGGTACCAGAAGTAGATAAGACAATAATAGCCTTAGCGTTTTGTTCGAAAACAGCGGCGACAGCAGAAGCAGCAACAGTTTCAGTAGTAGAAGTTGGCTTTGGAGTAGTGTTTCTCATGTCATCGTAGTTTGGTAAGTAAGCAATAGCTTGTTCAGCAATCTTAGCAGTAGCAGCCATAGTGGTAACGGCGTTAATTGGGTAGTTACCCTTAGCGGTTTCACCAGATAACATAACACAATCAGCACCATCTAAAATAGCGTTACCAACATCAGAAACTTCAGCTCTGGTTGGTCTTGGGTTGTAAGTCATAGATTCTAACATTTGAGTGGCACAGATAACTGGCTTACCGGCTAAGTTAGATTTAGCGATTAATTTCTTTTGAACAGCTAAAACTTCTGGAGCTTCAATTTCAATACCTAAATCACCTCTAGCGACCATAACACCGTCAGTAACCTTTAAGATTTCATCGAAGTTGTTAACACCTTGTTGGTTTTCAATCTTGACGATAATCTTAACATCGGCACCATCTTCACCTAAGACTTCTCTGATGGTTAAAACATCTTGAGCAGTTCTGATGAAAGAAGCAAAGATCATGTGGACACCGTTCTTAACACCGAATCTTAAATCAGCCTTGTCCTTTTCAGATAAGGCTGGTAAATCGACATCAGTACCTGGTAAGTTAACACCCTTGTGAGAACAGATCTTACCAGCGTTTAAAGATTTAACCTTTAAGGTCTTGTCATCAACAACTTCTAAGACTTCGAAAGATAAAACACCGTCATCAACGTAGATAATCTTACCAACAGAGATAACCTTGGTGATGTTAGCGTAATCTAAGTACATGATTTTGTCATCACAAGCCTTGGCGTATTTGTCATCGGTAGTGAAGATCATTTCATGGTTTGGTGGAATTGGGTAATCAACTTCGTTAGTGGTGGTACCGGTTCTGATTTCTGGACCTTTGGTATCTAAAGCAATAGCTAATGGTCTACCTGGGTATAATTCTTCAGATTTTCTGGCATTGTCAATAACGGATTGATGGTATTCGTAAGAACCGTGAGAGAAGTTCATTCTGACAATGTTTAAACCAGCTTTTCTTAAGTTAACTAAAACTTCTGGATTGTTGGTCTTTGGACCAATGGTACCAATAATAGAAGTTCTTCTTAATTCTTCACCGGCAACGACCTTTAAGTTGGTTAATCTTTGTAATCTAGATTCCATTTTTGTTATGTAAGTCTTGTATTGAAATTAGCTTCAGGTGTATTAAGAAATAAAACAAGATACAAGAAAGTAAGAAAAAAATAAAAGGAAAAAAAAAAAGAAGCAAGTAAAGATGAAATTAAAACGAAACGAATAGAGAGAATTAAATGTAATATAAGAAAATATTCAACAACGAACCATTTCAATTATATATTTATATCAAAAGGTGGAAAAACTTGCAAACATCGTTGAAGAGAAAAAAAAGCTTCGTTTGTTCATTGCAATGCTGTGATAGTGAATTTGAGTTGTCTAGCTGTTCAAAACACGGCCTGTTGGCAGGGCCCACTGGGTTTTTGTTGTGTTTTCCAGTTGGGACGCCCTGCCGCAATGCGCAGCCGGCGGGAAAAATAGTGGTGGGCAGTTTTCCACTGAAACGCCGCAGGACTCTTCAGGAAGCCGGCAGAACTTTTTGTGAGGGAACAGTTTTATTCCTTGAGGGTTGGATGGTGGCTGGGTGCACGGGCGTCTGCTTTTCTTTCGCGCTGCCTGCTGAGGGTGCCGGGTGCATGGGTGGCGCGTCGCAACGTCTCGTGGCACGTGCACCGTAGCCAGTTGGTCGCAGTCGCGGTTCATAGACAGAAACAGATTTTTCAAGGGCTCGACTTTCTGTTAGGGCTTTGACGCGGCCCTAAAAGAGGCAGAAACATTCGTGTGTATGCATCTCTGCTTTTTAGAAACAGAACTTATATAACAATGATAGTGCGCAGCAACTTGCTCCACAACGGCGAGGTAATAGCTGTTCTTTCTCTACCCCAGTTTGTGAGGTTATTAGGCGAGACAAGTCGACATGATACCAGGAATTATTGCTCGATAGATACACAGGATCTGTCCGACCCAAACAAATCTCTGCACTGTCTGGTGTTCTGATGGTGGTAATAGTACCAGACAATGGACAGTGGGGTTGTCACGTGAGAAAGTCTGCAATTGCGACATATCACGTGCCCTTTGACATCCTTATCTCCTCTTAGTCCCGCTTGCCGGCGTTTTTTAACACCGTTCAAGACCGAGCCGAACGGAAAAGCTGCAATTTTAAAACTTAAATTCGCAATCCTTAAAGATGTAAGCACTTAAAAACACCAAAACAATAAGTTCTACAGTTTGACAAAGATGGGTTGGTTTTGGAAGGATAACAACAACAATAATAGTAATAATATCGATCGAAATTCATCTATGCCACAAAATGGGAACGACTCTTCCTTATGTCCATACCTAGCCGACGACAAGAACAACAATAGAAGCCCTAATGTTAATTCTTCTAAAGATGCTGTAAACCCATTTAACAATATGCCCAATTTGGCTAATACCCCCAATTCAGATCAAAAATTACATCTCACTAAGGACAGAACAGTCTCGAATATACCAATGGGTGCAGAACCTCAAAGAAAATGGGAATATCCATCCGCACAACAAATGTACAACGCTATGCTAAGGAAGGGTAAATTATCTAAAGTAGATAATTTGGAAAATGATACCATCGAATCAATGGTTCAAATACACAATTTCTTAAATGAAAGTTGCTGGCTAGAAATTTTACGTTGGGAGAAAAAATATACTGAGATCACTGGACAATCACCTAAACTATTAAAATTCATGGGTAAGCCAGGTGTCTTAACACCTAGGGCACGTTTCCACTATTATATGTCCTACATGTTACCTTGGGTTTATGAAAGGGAATTACCCTTTGACAGACATGACTGGATTGTCTTAAGGCCTAAGAGCGGTTTAGCGTCCCCTAAAGAAATTCTTGATAGTAACATGACCGCTAAATCTGATATTGACAATGGAGTGTCAAATAACGATTTATTTGAACATTTCGAACAAATTAGATACGTTTTAGATTTTTATACAGGCCCAGATGATGAGAATGGTATGCCCACATTTTCAGTTGATGTTAGACCAGCTTTAGATAACTTAACCAATGTCAAGGATAGAATTGACCATTTATTAAATCATTAAGCCTTTTGTGTATTTGTCATTATTCATGCTTCGTCTTAATGAATATCCCTAATTAACTTTTATCAATATATATATTACATACCGTAATTATTTTTTCTATATACATTTCTATATATAATATATTACATATATTCATTCCTTGTACAAAACATTCTTTTTTTAATTTACGATATAGTACCAACTTAATACAACTTTTCTCATTTCAAGAGACCTGATTTGACAATTATTTCTAGGAACAATCTCAATCTCATGTTCAAGAAATGGGCCTATTTATTTTAATGCTGCATGAATTATGGATAAACCCAGATATTCAATATTTTTTCATTATTTTCATTAAGCATATCCTTAGCGACGAGCCAGTCATCCTCTGAAGCTAGAATAACATAATCACCATCTTCATCTTGATACTTTATTTTTGAAACATTACCATTTATCTTTTTCATGATCAACTCTTTTAATTTATTCATCTTCATAGTTAATTCAACCATTATTGTGTAAGAATCTGAATTAAATGAAATCCGTATCAGAATTGAATCATCTGGTATTGAGTGTTTATAGTTATCAGTTACACTTCTGAATTCATTCTCCATATTAGAAAATCTATTTTTCGGTAAAATATCACTAATATGTTTATTTGCGGTAGTACTATTATATGATGCCATTGAGTCATGATTTGTTCCCTTCATTGGTGTATCCATAAAGTTTGAATTATTTGCTAAATGATGATTCATCGATGATGATGAAATAAACGAATTTTCACTTGCATTACTCTTATATGATTCACTTTTCATATTACGTACTAATGATTGTAAACAAGAGCACCAATTATCACGTATTTCTTCATTTTTAAATTTTAATATAAAATTACCTTGCTCTTTAATGGATTCCCAACTAATTGATAATGATCTATTAGAGATAGGCAAAATTTGATTTAAATTCATAATCATAATACGACCTCTTAAATCAAGCTTAGGTTCATTTGACATAGAAATTGACGATGATGATGAATTATTTAAATTATCTATACCAATATTGCTATTACTATTAGTATTATTATTTGATGTAATATTTAATGTGGATGAAGTAGTCTTTTTCTTTAATATTAATGATGATGTTGATTTCTTTTGTGTTAGTTGTTGAAATAAAATTATAATTTTTTCGAAAAGATAAACTTCAAATTCACGTTCTTGATCATTTGAATTATTAATTGAAATGAATACGTTATCATAATATAATAATTCACCAAATTTAGCAATTCTATAACCTTTCCAGTTGACTACTCTACCATATAATTTTTTCACTATTTGATGATTTTCTGTACGTCTTTGGTTTTCATTAATACTTCTAGCAATATTTTTCGAAATATCTAATGCAATATCTAATTCTTTCAATTTATTATCATTATTGCTATTGTTATTGATACTATTATTATTGATACTATTGCCATTGGTTGAAGATGAAAATGAATCATCAAGGGGAGATGAATTTAGTTCTTTTAACAGAAGTGGATAACGACATAATCTTTGTACAGGTTTGTAAAGGAATGATTGTAATTCTAATTTATTTTTGATAATAAATTTCATTTTATTATTATTTGCATTTAAAGTCTCTAAAGTTGTTGTTAAAAATTCAATTGCTGCATTTTGACCAATGGACCATGGTTCATATAATTTGAAAAACCATTTAGAATGCATGAAAAGGGCGCCAATTCTTTGTTTTGTAGGTTCAACTAAAGCATTAATCTCTAATGAAATTAAAAATCTTCTTTGGAAATCAATTGCATCAGATAAATTGGGGAATAACATGTATAATTCTTCACTAGTAATAATATTTGCATTTAGTAACTGATTCTTGTATTGATTTAAAATTTCTAAATCATTAACATATTTCCTTTCAGTTTGTACAAATTCATTAATAATTTTCATATATTCTGAAAATTTATCGTTAAATTTCAAATCTGATAATTCCTTATCTATAATTTTTTGTATTGATTGAGTTGTTGGGAAAATATTTGGTGCAGAGTCCATTATTGTAATGACGACTTCAAGGACTTTAATTAATTGATTTGTTGAATTAGCGAACACGTCGCTAATAGTAAATAGTTCTTCATCATTAAAGGCAAAATGTTTCTTGCAACCTAATATGAAATCAAAAATCGATTTTTTACAAATTTTCAAATCATCACTTGAAACTACCGATAATTTAAACTGTGGTTTGACCAAATTAAATATTATACAAAGTGGTGAACCTTGTTGAAATAATTGTGATAATTGTGTAACTGGATCACAATCCATGAAAATTGGTAAAATACCCATACTGAATGTTAGCATCGTATCCTCCATGTTAAAATTTATAAGACTATTATTGCTATTGTTATTATTATTACTATTAGTGCCATTGGTGAGTGTTGAATTTGAAAAATTGGAACCATCCATATTAAAATCAAAATTACTTTCCTTTAGTAATGAATTATTTGACATGGTAGATAACGTACTTATTCTTGTTGTGGTTGGAGTAGTTGCTGTGGATACATTATTTAAGAGTTGTTGTTGTCTTTGAGACAACAGTAAAGATTGTCTTTCACTTAATAATTCACTTGAAGAATAAGCCAAGTTTAAATATGGCTGTAGTTGCGTTACAGTTTCTAATCTTTTTTTAACATTTAGACAAATATAGTATAGGGAATCCTTAGATGACACAGAAGTGTTCATAACGTTATCAGGTAGTTTAGTTATAGATGCTGTAGTAGTTTTCCTCGACATGATACAAAATGATTATACGTGTAATAAACGAAAATAACAAAGTTTGCTTGCAGGATAGGAACAAAAAGGGGGTATGAATAGAGTGATGAAGTACAAAATAAGAAACTTGTTGTGAAGCTATCGACTACGGGTTGAATATATTGTTTCCAAATAAACCAAAGAAGAAAACCAGAGTAAAATGGTAAAAAAATGGTCAATTTTCACTGATAAAAGGGTATTCAAATCAGGAAGCGGACGTGTATTGGCTTTATAGTGTAAAATACCTGTCAAATGTAGTGTACAAGCTTGCTATGGCAGAGTGAGCACTGTATAGAAAGCGAGATTGTATGTGATTTGCCTTACTTTATCGAGAATTGTTAAACAGCCGAAGAAAAAAAACTGAAATAAAACAAAATACATAAATAAACAAACGGTGTCAAAATTTAGGGTACACACCCTAACAACCCTAACAGAACAAATAGGGTTATAGCTCTACATTTTGATTGGCTGTTTGGCTTGCGTGTTTCTCGCGCTCTGGGCGGCAAGCACCTGACGAACCCTGCAGAATTTGTTTCTAGCTGTGGTGGGTCAGGGTTCAGAGTGCTAGGGTTTGTAGATTTCAGGGTTGGATGCACGTGACTTTGCAGGGTGTAGGTAAGCCATGTCTCGTGGGCTTCCTGGTACTTTAAGACTAGGCTTAGTGCAACCTTCTATGCGTAGACTACATTCTAATATTACTATTCTCAAGCCTGACATACAGTCTGTCACAACTCGAAAAATAGATTAGCTGTTTTTTTGTTTAGTTGACGAAATTCTCTCGACTAAACTTTCAAAGTTGGCCAAACAGTGAAATCTTATCCAAGAGTCTTCCTACTTTCCTTAGCTTTTTCTAATCCTATGTTACTTGTCGATCAATAAAGCTTTATGCATAAATACCATGTATACTATATATACGCAATATATGTTCTTTTGTACACCTTTTAATAACAAAAAAGAACGACAATAGTTACTTTAACTAAACATTTTAACATTGAATATAACTATTCTTGAAAAAGAAACTCTCATGTTTCTTTTTACTGACTTTCGGAAGTCTCGTGTATAACTAATAACAATACTGAGACCTAATTAAATTATATTAAAAGTCAGGATAACTCTCAATTAGCCTTATATAAAGAGCTGATTATTTGTATATTAGTTGTATAATATATATATAGTTTTTAGATAGAATAAGCAAAAAGTTAGATAGTTTCTATTACTTATGACTTCTAACGTTGACAGTGTTAACAATGTATCTCAACCACCGGTGGTGGTTGATCAAGTTTCCAAAGAATACTTTTTAGACCACATAGCTCAACAAGTATTGTTCGATTTTGAAGAGGTGAAGAAACAAAAAAAGAAATGGTCCCTAGCAGGATCGAACTGCTGATCCCCGCGTTATTAGCACGATGCCTTAACCAACTGGGCCAAGGGACCCTTGTTATTTTTGTTATAATTGAAGATTGAGTCTAAGACTTCAAGCTGTCACATGGTCTAAAATTAGTTGAGTCATTTTTAATTGAAGTTTAGTCACGATCAAATTAGTGACTGTTCCGGTCGATACAACCATACACCACAACAATGATTGTTACACTACCTCGTCGTTATTTGTCTGACAAGTCTCTTACCGTATTTGTAAATTAGTTATCCAAATTGTCATCGACAATTTGTGACGCAACATGAAAAGTTTTCATGAGAATAATTATTATATAAAGAGCTCTAATTTCTAATTGAAATTAGAATTCGAGTTCGAGTTTTTATATTTTATTATATATTTTGTTTTATAAGAAAACATCTAGAATTTGAATAATAACATCGCCATTACCCTGGTTCATTTTATTATTAGTTTCACCCTAAATCTTGTATTAAGATATTATAAGTTAATTTACATTACAACAATTTTTACGTTTTAATTGGCCTTTCTTCACCGTGTTTTCAGATTTAACATTATGTCATCTAGTTAAATCTAATTTTCAACTTGTAGTATTACTTTGCCCTCTGTAATAACTGGTTATATAAAACTATTTGAAACTATATAAAACTATATAAAATGTTGGAACATATGAGTAAATTGATACTATCATAGTGGAAGCTACTAGATTCCTGGTTGAGTTTACTTATATTAGAATTATAAATGGAACTTGTCGTCTTAAAATGTATATAAAATGTAATATATAAAAGACGAAAATATTTTTCATTTTTCGAAGTCATCGCGGATTTTTCACAAAATCCGGTTAACAGAAAAATATATCTTTATAAAACAATTCATAAAATATATGATTGACACTGGATATTATCAATTTACTCATATATTCCAACATATCTGCTAAATAATTAAAGTACTACGGTGTTTGTGTGTGTACACATAATTACAAACAAATAATGAGACAGTAGTGATCTAAAATGGTAATATCAAAACATTAAGTGAAAATTTTTTACCGTTTCTTTTTATCTGTCCAAATCATCAATTAGGACAGAAATTATTTTTATATAAATAGTACAAACAGAACGTTGTTTCCGACAGTTCGTTCATCATTAATTCTTTATATATTTTCTATATTTATTTTATATAGACAGCGACAAAATATAGTATATTTTTATTTTTACATTAAGGTCATAATTTATAATGAATTCTAACTTTTCAAAGATTAATGATGAACACTTGTCTGAAATAAATGGTTCTTCCCAGAATCGAAAGGAAAACCACTACTAAGCAAAATCAAGAGTAAGAAGTTTTTAAAACAAATAACGAAGGAATGAGGTAACTGAACATTTTCGTGGTGTATGAGTGTAACATCGGGAAACGTCATATTTTTTATTTGTGGCCAAACTTCAACTAAATATCAGGCAAACTGATATTGGATCATGTGATTATTTTAATAACATAAAATATCATTTTACTTTTTTCTCTCAATAGTGGTCCCTTGGCCCAGTTGGTTAAGGCATCGTGCTAATAACGCGGGGATCAGCAGTTCGATCCTGCTAGGGACCATTTCTTTTTTTGTTTCTTCACCTCTTCAAAATCGAACAATGAGAGGCTATTGAGTATTTCTTGAAGTCTTCATGCTGCGGTCCAAAACAGAAAACTACCAAAAAAGTGGCAATTTGATAGGGTTATGAAATGCAAAATCTTGCTGGGAACATATAGGGTTCTGCTAAACTCTCTCTTTTACCATTTAGGGCTTGGGACTGAGCAAACCCTAATCTCTACGCCCTAAGTTCTTTACCCGACTACAGAAAATATTCTGTTAATTGACTCTTTTTTAGCCTCTGCAAGTTTCGTTAGTGAAATTTTGACACTTGAGGCTACAAAATATTGTGGAAGTGCTCAGTTGAGATCATTTTCCCAGTTACATTTTGTCGTGTTACATCGCCTTTTGTTGGTCAATTACTAGTTTAGTCTGTAATCTACTTTCCCTACCGTTCTGCATTTTACAATATAGTATTTACTCCATCCAAGGGTTTATTGCAAAAAGAATAAATTATCATTTCAAACAGTAATAGGACTTCTCGCAAAATGGCAATTACTCCTGAACAACAATTCGAATTAGATCAATTCAAACGTGAAATCGAACTAAAGAATCCAATCGATTTGTTACAATTCGGTGCTAACTATTTCAACAAGAAGTTAGAAATTCAAAGAAATTTTATCAAGAACCAAGAAGACTTAGCCTTAACAAAAGGTATTGTTTTGTTTCCACCAATGTCACAACACAACTCGATTTCAATACCGCCGTCCTCTGGATTATCCATATCGTTTCGCTCTTCATCAAATGCTAACTTATTAAACAGCTTGGACACAAATTCAAATATAACTGCAAATAAATTAATTGACGATAGAAATGATCCAATATCAACATCAAATAGCAATAATAATATCAATGCATCACCACACTCACAAAATAAAACTCCAATTACAACTTTCGATGGCAGTACTAATAATTCTGGTATTAATTTCAAGTCAACATTCGAATCAAATATTTCAAATTCTTCCCTTAATGATAGCATAAATTCTAGCATGCAAAATTCATCATCATCATTCAATTATAATATTTTTAAAGGTGGATTTAATATTGGTCAAGAATCATCAAAAAAGAGAATTAATTCACCTCTTGATCCAAGTGAAGTAGCTAATAAAAAATTTTCACCTATTTCTACACCAATTTCAACAATACCACTTCAAAACACTAGAAACAGTAGTAATACTACTACTACTAACAATAATAATTCTAATTCTCGTATTGGTCCAAATGACCCAACAACATCTGACAATAATGATTTTATTAAACCGACTACATCAAATAATAATGCTAATAGTATTCAGAATAGAGATGAAATACCATTGCCATTAAGATTCAACGCTAATAGACGTACATCTGTTAGTGGTGAAACCTTACAACCAGATAGTTTCGAAGATTGGACACCAGATCATTATGTTGAAAAGACGGAAGAACAATTAAATAGATTAGAAACCTTCATTGGTAAAAATTTTCTTTTCGATAAATTAGATTCAGATTCTAAAAAATTAGTTATTAACTGTCTGGAAGAAAGATATATCAGACAAAATGATATTATCATCAAGCAAGGGGATGAAGGTGATTATTTTTATGTAGTAAATCCGGTACTGTTGAATTCTATGTTAATAATAGTAAAGTTAATACATCAGGTCCAGGTTCAAGTTTTGGTGAGTTAGCATTAATGTATAATAATCCAAGAGTTGCCACAGTTATTGCTACCACTGATTGTATACTTTGGGCTCTAGATAGAATGACATTTAGAAAAATTTTGTTGGGTTCATCATTCAAAAAGAGGGTTATGTATGATGATTTATTGAAAAGTATACCAATATTAAAATCACTAAATTCGTATGAAAGATCAAAGGTAGCAGATGCTTTAGATTCACAATTTTTTGAAGCAAATGAAATTATCATTAAAGAAGGCGACGTTGGTGAAAATTTCTATCTGATTGAATATGGTGATGTTGATGTTATAAAAGAAAAGGATGGTATTGTCAATAAATTAACTAAAGGCGATTATTTTGGTGAGATTGCTCTATTGAATGATTTATCACGTCAAGCAACAATCAAAACTGTGACGAAGACTAAAGTAGCTACTTTAGGTAAAAGTGGATTCCAGCGTTTGTTAGGACCAGTGGTAAGAGCAAATCAATAATTCTAATTCATTTAGTTCCAGTAATTGAGTTTTGTGAGCAGTAACGACATTAGTGGAGACAATATTAAGTTTATTGAAAAATTATCTTGCGGCAGCACTAGATTGACACTTTTTGGCTGTAAAAAGATAACCTCCAGCCAATACTATTCTTAGTATACAATGGGAATTCAGTTTCTTTATGCATATTATTTTTTGAAATCAGTAATAAGCACAAGAAAAGAAAGTATTCACTGGAGGTTGCTTTTTTACAGTCGAAAACTGTCAGTTCATATGTTTCGTGCTGCCGCAAGATGATTTTGGGAGTCTGAAAAAGGCTTCGATAGTTTAGATAAACATTACTAGTTAAAGGGTAGATTTATTGATCAGATCTTAGTTGTTAAACCCTAGTAAGAATCGTAAAAAAAAAAAGCGTCTTGGCTGAATAATATATTGCAGCGTATACTCTACATATTGTGAAAAGACTACTGTATTGAGATCAGCCAAGTATTGTTGGTATTTTATTTGGTGACGCTCAAATGTTCTAACAAATAACAATAAAACTCATGGTATTCATTGTAAGTACTTTTCATTTTGTCAGTGTGCTTCTCGAATAAGGATGAATGAAGAATGATATTTGGAAAGAAAGAACAAAATTTGTATTTTAGTATTTTAGAAAAGATCAGCAAAATTGAAAAATGTATTTGTAAAAGAAACGTGGTATTTGTCTTTCAAAACAGATTAGATTACTTCAAAAGGAAGTCTCATTTAGAGCCAGTTCTTCTATGTTTGAAGGGTCCATGAATTCCAAATAATATTGCCTTTTCATCCCCACTGTTCAAGCTAAAACCTAATCACTCAGGTTTGTTGAACAAGTTAAAATCTTGATATAAAACAACTATCAAACAAGATAAGTAAGTATTCCCAATTTCGATTCTTGCTATATAAGTATATAGTATAGTAGTTCTTGAATTACTTATTTTTCTTACTTAAAATTGTCTTCTGTGCTTTATAAATAACTTTATCCGACATGGTTCCAACTGCTAAGATAGATCCGATAGTGATAATACAATTTAAGAAGAAATTAGACCAAGAACTTGCATATTCTTCATGATTAATGACTTTAATTGGTGACATTTCGAAATTGATGAAAACACCTGGTGAACCACCTCTCATATGTATTGTTGTTGGATGATCAGAATCACGACCACCTCTTAATGGTCTATCGTGATAAGTAGCACTAAATTGAGCTGTTTCGACAATTTTATTACCGTTTGTATCAGGAAATAAATATTCGTAACGAGTGGGTACAATTTTAGCAAAATAAGAGAAAACGTGGAAATGAGTATCTAAATCAATTGGTAATACCTTATGACCATCTAATGGTTTAATAACCATTTCATTATGACCATTACTCTTAATTTCTTTACCAAAGGATAAATGATTGATAATGTGGTTAAAGTTTAATTGTGGGTGCTTGTTGTATAGTGACAAGTCATGACCATGTGGGTTTCCATTGCTATCATAGTTTTGGAAAGATTTACCTGGTGCAAAATGAATATTACCTTGAATTCTATTTATCTTTGCGGTACCTTGAATACGACAACCTTCATTTAAATGATCATTGATCCACTTCACGTAACCTTCTCTTTCACATTGTTCGATATCCTTACCGTCGAAGAAGGCCCATTTTGCCTTAATGTAAGCTTCATGAACATCGTCACAAGTTTGACAACACACTTTATCATCATCATTTTTCTGATCGTTCTGTGATTGATCTAATGCCCCGTAACACGAACCACAACCGTTTGATTGTGTTTGACCATCTTGAACGTTCGCGTTAACTTGATTCTTGTCACTTGGTTGGAACGCTTGCTTGCTTTGATCCAATTCAACCACATGACCGTCTTTGTCGTAGGTGATTCTTGTCTTGGTGAAGCCGGAGTCCAGGATATCAAGTTGCAGATCACCTGAATCGTCCATGATGTCCATTGTGAGCACGTCACATGAAATGGAGGGAAACGTAATGTCCAAATTCAAGTCCAGCTTCATGACCCTGTCACGATCCACCACCAATTGAGGTACCGTTTGTATTTCGAACAAGTGTTGCCATTCTTTCACCAGCATGAACCAGCCTACGAGACAACACAGCACGGTGATCAGCCCTCCGGAATTAGTGCGGATCCTGACGTCCTCCTCCGTCTTCGTGAACACATCCAGGCTGTTGAGCCGCGACTTTCTCTGAGACACATCCATCACTAACAATCTGCAGGCTCTTGGCGGTAGTAGCAGCAGCAGCAGTAGCACTAGCAGTAGTAGCAGTAGCAGTAGTGAGGTGCCAATTCCAAACTGAATATTTTTTTTTCATACAAAACAAAAACAAAATTCCAATCGAATCTTCACGACAACAACAACCACACACTACAACCTTCCCAGTGGGCTTTCTCTTGCCAGAATGGACCAACTGCTGGAGGCGAAACGACTTGCTTTGGAGCGCGACCCCGCCGTGTCGTTGCCGCGGGTCTTGGAGACTACACAGGCCTTGATCCCGCGGGATCCCGCCCAGAACGTGGATGCCGCTATGGGGAACTTCTTCAACGAGTTGCTGCTGGACACGATGAACCACACTGCTATTTCGCAGCACGAGAAACCGCTGATTGCGGCTCAGCATCTGGACCTGTTGTCCCGGCTGCTTCTGGTGGAAAACTGCAGACAATCCACGATCTTGGTCTTCACTAGAGTTTATCCGATGTTGTTTGATTTGGTCGCCAAGACGTCAAACGAAAACTATTGGGCAGTTTGTCAGAATATGAAGAAATTCATCTTCCAACAGTGGAAATCTTTCACCATCACTGACCAACCACTGAACTTGAACGATGATGCAAGACAAATCGCATTGAAATTATCAATAATCAAATTTATTGCACAAATTATCATCACTTACACACCAAACGAATCTGATAATATGGACTCCATTAGTATTAATACTATACCACCAAACCATCCCGTTATCTCTAATAAGAATAAACTAGAATCTGAGGGGAAAATTATGTTGGATGTTATCCTAAATTATCTAATTGAAGAACCAATGATGGTTTCCAATATTTTCATCGGTATCATACATTGTTTAGCCAATATTATAAGGCAAAGACCACAATTCACTTTAAGAATCTTAAATGGTGTATTAAAATTTAATGTTGATGGTAAATATCAAACTGATGAAATGACTACTTTGAATTTTAAATTGTCGAAAAGATTTGTGGAACGTTGTTATAAAAATTTTATACAATTTTGTATAAAGAATCAATTCATTAGTAAAAATAATCCAAATACTGTTAATTATTATAATAAGTTATCCAAGATTGCTCAAACACTTTTCATCATTGGTGAAGAAACTAAGAATAAAGGTATCTTACAAATTTCTGAACAAACTGATTCACATAAATTAACTGACTCTGATCGTGATAAAATCATTCAATATAGATTAAGGAAAAAGACCAAACTGGATAATAATACTGATACTAGCACTATTACTGCCACCTCTAGTGGTAACAGTAATGTTGCTACATCAAATACTAACATAAATAATACCAACACAAATATGACATTCCCACTTACAAATGTTTCACCACCACCACCACCAATTACTGCACTACCACCTAATGCAATGTTTCCCTATAGTAATAGTGCAATCTTGGATAATTCAAACAATTTTAACAATAATACAACACCAAGTTTAAATAATAGTAATAGTCCTTTACCAGTTAGTCATTCAGATCCAAAGATTAAAGAATTTTTAATTGATTTACAAACTTATACAAATACTAAATCTACTGTAACAAATTTTCCTAATCCATCACCCATTGCCAATGGTATTGAATATAAATCAATTTTTTCATTAATGAATAAAGATTGCTCCAATATGAATTTAGCACAATTACCACAAGATATCTTGATTAAACTAATTTCTGAATCACTATATAAAGCTGATACAAAGAGAATGATTGCTGCTTTATCCATTGTCGCCTCACGTTACACAGCCATTATGCAACCTACTGGAATCACTACAAGACAACCTGAAATTAAACAAGAAAATAGTAATGAACCACCAAAGAAAAAAATCAAAAGGGAGGAGAAAGATAGTAAAGTAGTAACTGATTCGAATAAATCAAAACCCTATTTTTTCGAACCTAAACCTATTAATCAAGATGAAAAGATTAAATTAGTTGGAAATATAATAAATAATATTTTCCAATTATCAGAAGATACTAAAAACAACAACAACAACAATAATAATAATAATAATAATAGTAGTAATGATATTCCGACCGAACCATTAAAACAAATTAAATTACTTAATTGGTCCCCCACTGAAAGTTGGTATCAAATATTAATAAGATTAGCTACGCGTGGTTGTCGACACAATGAAACAATTAGCAATTTGATTCGTGAACAAATATTGAAATATGTAATGAATAATATAATTGATCACATGAATGTCATGATCGAATGGATGAACGAAGAATGGTTTGCTGATAAGATTTTCCCACAATCCGACACCGCACAATACTACCATGTCTGGTCGATAAGGTTATTAGACGAATTGATACCATTCTTGGAGAATAAGCATCGTAAAATTTTTATAAGATTGATGAGTGAGTTACCTAGTTTAAGCCCTGAACATTTACAAAAGATGAAACCGTTACTGGTGGACCCAAGTAGATCAACGTTGGGGTTCCAATCAATCAAGTTCATGTTGATGTTTAGGGCGCCGGTGAAACCAATGATAAAGCCAATCCTGCTGGAATTATCGCAAGAGGATGAAACGTTGAAGACACAGTGTGAAGGTATCCTCGCCAAGTTCTACAAGTGAACGTAGCGATGTGGTTCCAGTTCGCTGGCGTCTGCGCCGTGGATGCACTGGCTGTGCTACCTCCCATCCGTGGTGCGTTCGAGGCACCCTCCGGACTGACTCGTCCAGCAGAGTCACCGCCCCAGTGGGCGCATGACTCGTGTCTGGCCGTTGCAATCCACGCTGCCCCCACCGAGTGTATATATATACGTGTGTTTACTGATATATACCTGCGTCCTTGTGCATGTGTGTGTTCTGGCGTCGAACACTCAGTGACACTTGGCAAAAGTTATCGAAAACATCACCAGTTTACGACGCAACGCAACAACATGCTAAAGACAACACTACAACGGGTCGCCAGACCACACACGCTCACGCTCACGCTAAGAGCTGCGTATGCCACGGCTAACAACATCAACAAGACTCAAATACCTTTCAAACACACCCCACAGGGCCCCAACGTGATCAAGTACACCAGGGACCACGAATGGATCACCGTCCACAAGGACAAGATCGGGTTCCTCGGCATCACACAGTATGCCGCCAAGGCGTTGGGTGACACCACGTACGTGGAGTTGCCCGAGTTGGACACCGAAGTGGAAGTAGGCGAGTCGGTTGGGTCCGTGGAGTCCGTGAAGAGTGCTAGTGAAGTGTACATGCCCGTGCCCGGTGTCGTTGTGGGTGTGAACGAGAAACTAGTAGACCAGCCACAGTTGATCAATTCAGACCCCATGGGTGAAGGTTGGTTGATTAAGTTCAAGTTGGCTGCAGGTAGCGAGGAACAACTGGACAAATTGATGTCTTTGGAACAGTATGAAGAGTTCTTACAAAAGGATGATTCTGACAACTAGCTACTATATACACGTACGTAAATCTATCTATATCTATATATATATCTATATATATAGATAACTATGTCTTCTGAGTAGCGTTTGCTGATTCCTGTAGTGTTTTCAGTTCGAGCTGTATTGAATGGATAGGTTTGATACTTTCACCCAGGAGTGCCAAAACAAGCCTGTGTCTTTTCAGATGGTTGAGACCAACGAACTTGTCAGACACTACCTTAAACAGCAAGTGTGACTCGTTCACACTCATGGCGTCCACATTACTGTGCTTTAGTTGCTGCATGGGTTCGTGTTCCGCGTGTTTCCAGGAGTTGTTGACCGCAGTGACCGAATGCGGCTGCAACGATTGTGTCAAGATGCCCACTATTCTGCGGCAGAGGGGGCCCTGGACAGACCGGTTCAATTCGCTCATCACCTCCAGATGCATTCCATCGAGAAGTCCATACTTTAATTTTTCAGTTGCGTTGAAATAGTGCGTTTTCCACTGCGACAGAGAGAATGGGCTAGCGATGCTGGATAAACCGCTTAATGTGTGCAAATTCAGCGTGTGGATCACCCACTGCAAATAGTTTATCCAACTCACATGTTATCAGTGACAAGATCTGCTCATTACCGGGCTCATTTCGGTAAAATTCATGCAATGGAAGTAAATGGCCCTTTGTGATAATCTCCAACATCAGTCTAACGTCCTTACCTTCGTTAATAAACGTTAAGAATTCCAGCCATGGTTTCTCCACAACACTCAATGGCAGATATGTATTGCATCCTTGTATACTGTCTATTCGATACCAATACTGCAGAAACATTTTCCAGTTTTCCACTTCAGATAAAAATCTTAGTATCGATATGGATAAAGTTAGAAATTCCAGTTTGGCCATCGGCAATTTGGCAATACAATCCAGTATAAATGGGTATGTAAATTTATTGAAAACTGCAAAACTTTTCATTCGTCCACTAGGTTCTTTGTCATAGAAAACTTGTAAAAAATATTGAATGATTATGGACCAATTCTTAGCAATGACAGACCAGGGATATAATTGCAAAACTTCAATAATAAGTTTATTCCCCTTCAAAGTAGATATATTCTTTGATTTTATCTCCAGGATAATCAGCCTCAAGAAAATTATCAATTCATCAATCGACAGATTGAACCCACGAACTTTCTTGTATTGGAAAAAATCCATATTTAATCTATTCAAAGAATACGTTCCAGTTAGAGTGGTTAAATCGATTAGAAAATTTAATCTTTGTCCCCATATCTCCATCGGTACATCCTGAGGTATATATATGGGCCAAATTGCTTCAAATTTCTCATACCAATACTTATAACTTGATTTAGCGTCATAACTTGGCGAATTTGTGATACCAGGATTTTGATTTTGAATGCAATTAGCCAATTCTGTAGATACTTTCCCCAAATTACTTAAACAGTCCTCGGGGATTGCTACGCCAATGGTTTGTGACGTGACGGGAGGCGATAAATGCCTTCCTGTCGAATAATGTCTTGTTTGTTGTTCAAACATTCGCCTTAACTTTTCTGGGAAACTAGAATTTTTGGTCGTACCTTGCTTTGAAATGGTATCAACAGTTTCCTCTTGGCCGTGGCCACAAACAACAAGTTCAGTAGTTCCATATTGGGCTAATAAATTAGGGTATTGGTTATTCGCTAACAAGTTATCGAAATCAAGTAAATCTCTCTTCTGTTGGGTACAAATATTAATCATAACATTTTCCAATCTCGATTCAACTAAATACCAAGCTAATTCATCTGTCTTACTACGTGTCTCCACCAAATCTTTCAAATCGTTCTTATTCCTCTTCTTCAAGATCTTCTTGCCCCTCTTGGCATCAAAGTGGAAGATATCTTTACCTTCCACCATCAACGCTTCCGAGTAAACTGATTTATACCATTTATTCAATTTCGTTATACTGGATTGACAATGCTTGTTGGATCTTGCCGTGGATAATATGATCCAATCGTACATTTGAAACATGGCCAATGATCCAGCCATGTTCCTTGAGGGAAGCATAGAGTAAGCGGCCAAGTTGGTCAAGTTGAACCTATCCAAATACAGCAGCAGTTTGTTCACCAAGTGATTAGGGTCCAGTATAGATAGCTGTGGTGTGGCCAGCAAGTTGGTGGTGTTGACCTTACCGGCACGGGCTGCATTCCTCAAGTACCAAGCGTTCCATAATGTTGGGCAGCTCTTCATCGTGTTGAGCTTTGGCTGTTTGTAGCACCCTCGAAAAATGTTAAATATCTTCGAGGCATTGAAGGTAGGGTTGTGTTGTTATTATTGATATATAAGGTGGTCAGGCTTGCTGTGATGGAACAGCTGGGACAGTCTCTATATATAAGCTACATAGACGGTGGGTGGTGTATCTCACTGGTCTCGCAATTCGGGCTGGATGTTCTCGTCGAGCATGTCCACCACGCTGTCGTGGTCTGCCATTCGGTTGTGTGGGCGAGGACGGTACGGCTCGTCGTGGTGGTGGTTGTGGTTGTCCTCGGTGGTGGTGTTGGTGTTGGTAGTGGTGTCGCTATGTTGGATGGTACTATGGTTAGGGTTGGTGCCAGGGCTGCCGTCAGGGTTTGAGTCGTGGCCAACCCTAGACGGACGGGTAACCTCATCGTTGTGCTGGTTGACAGCATGGACCAGTTGGGCGCTGATGACGTCGTCCACGTCGTGTTCATGGTGCGCAGCGTTGTCATGTTCATCTTGCTCTGCATGTGGACTGGGCACTGTATCGTTCGTACTACCATTGTTTATATTTGCGCTATTCGTATTGGTGTTATTGGATGCACTAGCGCCATTACCACTGGCGCTATTCAAGTTCTCAACCTCTTTGAAATGTGACGATAGCAATTTCAATTGCTCGGCAACATCATGCGGTAATCTATCATCATTAATATCATCTAATTCAAGTGTATCATCAATTGAGTTCATATTTTTCATTAGATCAATTTTCATCTTCTTGATGGAATCAGAATTATTACTATTTCTTCCGCCTCCATTATAATGGGCACTATTATTATTATTATTATTATTATTATTATTACTACTACCGCTATTACTATTAGTATTACCATTATTATTATTAGAAGTATTATAGCTTCCATAATTGGTCATTGTAGCTAAATCGGAGTCATTTTCAATATCAGACAATGTTCTTTTCAAATTAATTAATTGATGCTCGTGAATAGGTTTAACCATTTTTCTATTATCATCATCATCATCATTATCATTATTATTATTATTATTATTGTTATTATTATTGATACTACTATTAGTATTATTATTCACAGTCATATTGATACTTTTATTATTACCATTAATAGTTGATTTAACGATATTATTATTTACAAGTGCTGGATGCATTTGATAATCACCCATTTTTTTCTTTTTCAACACAAATCTCGCCTTATATGTAGTAACTCTTCTTGAAATTAATGAAATGAATTTTTTTGTAATATCATTATTTGTCAAATGATATCTTGTCTTAATAATATCTAATAATCCAGATTCTTCAACATAACTACTAACTTTAAATTTATTCATAGAATTACCACCTTTCAAATATAAATCTTCTAAAATGAAATCAAAATTTAAATCATTTTGTAAAATACGTGGTATCTTTGTCAAGACAAATTTATCTAAGGGCATATTATCTTCTAATGGGTGATTGTGATATGGATAAATCTTAGTAACAATAAATGGCCCATCAATATTACCATTAGCGTTAACATTAGCATTATTATTACTATTATTAGCAGTGTTATTATTGGATAAGTTATTAATAATATTATTTATGTTATTATTAGAATAATTTGTTAGATTATTCAAATTTGTTAAATTCGTTAAATTCGTTAAGCTGTTTAAATTTAAATTACTGAAAACATTTTCATGTTGTTGTACAGCCGCAACAGCAGCTTCAATGGCAGCGTTAACATCATTGTTTGTCACTGGCGAATTAGTAATATCATCATTGTGATTAGTACTATTGCTATTATTATTGCCATTATTATTGGTGCTAGCGCCAGTGTCATTATTATTGTCTACATCACCTACTTTCATCTTTCTTGATGAAGGATCGACTAATAAAGCATGATCCAAGACATCATTAAGACTACTATTCTTCAGATCATTATCATGCTCATCTTTTATAGATATATGGTCAGTATTATTGTTATTGCTATTATTATTGTCACTAGTGTTGTTGTTGGCAGAAGTACTAGTCGTAGTGATATTTTCATTTCTACTATTGTTATTATTATTGGTATTAGTGCCATAAATATTTCTGTTGTTAATTGAAGATTCAATAGTACCCAATGTATTAATATTCGAATTATTAGAACCATGAATAATACTGTTGATGTTATTCATAGAATTGGTATTATTACTATTTAATATAATAGAATTAGTGAGAGCATTATTGAGATGGTTAGTGATAATGCTATTATTGGCATTACCATCATCGCTGATACTACCACTATAACTCAACAAAATTTTAAAATCACAATTTTTCAAATGACAGGCAAAAGTGAAGTGTCTATTTCTGTGTGAATTTTTCAATATAATTGGACATCTTGATTTAAATTCATAGTCATTGATCACATTATACCATGATTGTAAATTTGAAAACCGTTTAACTTGGTTTGCACCATCACCGTCATTATTATTGTTATTATTTGGATTACTGCCGGTTGGGTTGTTGTTGTTGTTATTGTTGTTGTTGGTAGCAGCGCTGTTATTGTTTATGGCCAGCTGGTTGTTGATAATGGGGTGTTCGTATTCGTAAACATTTGTCATTTCAAAACGGATAAAACAAAACCAAGAATTTGAATATTTATGTTGCTGTTTAGTACCAAATGATTTAGTATTAAGTGATATAGAGTACACTATTTTTTTTTTAGTGAAAAATGACATGAAACTTCGTTGAGGTGAAAAAAAGGCGGGAAAACTGCCGGGGCCGGGTTACGCGGCACGTGGCTGGCACGTGGTTTAAACACATGACTTCAATTCAATCACGTGACCTGCACGTGTGTGTTACCCTCCCCTGCGAGTACGTTGTTACCCTCACATTTCCTTTTTTTTTCTCTTTGGTGTTTTTTTCTGCCGCCCAACTTCAACAAAAGGTCTTCAACTCTCAAGGATCATCCAGCAACTACTACAAGAGCAGACTAACGGTAATTTAGGCGTCATGTCTGATTCTGATAATAACTCGGACACCGAGTTCCAAGATTTATACGAAGATGACACCATGAAAGTAGACTCTCACCAAGATTCTAGCACTGAGAATACTGGCCCCACTGTTTCACACACTGAATCTACTGCCGCCACCGAGGATAATAACGGTGAACAGGAAGAATCTAACAGTGACTCTGACTTAAAGCCTGATGTTGAGGAAGGTGAAAACGACTCAGCAAAACAGAATGATGTTCAAGAAGACGAACAAGATCAAGATGAAGATGAAGATGATGATGGTGACGACGATGACGATGACACTAAAGATAACAGTGATGATAACCAAAGTGAGAGCGATAAGAGTGATAGTAATGATGATAGTGGTAATGATAGTGAAAGTGAAGACGATAATGAGGAAGAACTAACTGGCAAAATCGATTTCAATTTAATGGAAAAGCAAATTAAAGTTTTGGTAGATTCTGGATTATTATATAATCACAATTTTAAAAGGTTAAACAAAAGTGATAAATTAACAGCTATCATCAAATTTTTAAATTCCATTGATCAAACAAAATTTCCAAATTTCAATAAGATTAAATTTGTTAAAGTTGACTTAACTAAACCAATGACAGATTCAGAAACTGCTAAATATGAAAACTACTTGAAAAATGAAAATAAAATCACTGAAATGAGCGTTATTCCACCTAAATCAAGGTTATTTATTGGTAATTTACCTTTGAAAAATGTTACTAAAGTTGATTTGTTTAGGATTTTTTCACGTTACGGTCATATCTTACAAATTAATATCAAAAATGCTTTTGGTTTTATTCAATTTAATAACCCAAAGAGTGTATTAGATGCCATTAAACATGAAATAAATCATAATAATTTTAATAAAAAATTAATTTTAGAAGTATCAAGTTCTAATAGTAGACCACAATTTGATCATGGTGATCATGGTACTAACAGCAGCTCCACTTTCATTTCTACTACTAAGAGGCCATTCAATGAAACAGAAATAGGGTATACTAATGACGCATCAGGTAATGCAGGTAATATGCCAGCACAAATTAAGAGAATGAAAAAAGCACCACAAATTGTCATCTTTGTTAAAAGAACCGCTGATAGAAATTATGCCAATGACGTTTTCCATAATGTTAAAAATGGTACAAATCTTGATATTGATATGGTTTTCTTGAGGCCAAGAATGGAATTAAGAAAATTAGTTAACGAAGTTGCTTACAATGGTACATGGGGTGTTATATTAATCAATAAGACACGTAATGTCGATGTACAAATATTTTATAAAGGACAACAAGGGGAAACGAAATTCGATGAATATGTTAGTGTTTCATTTCATGATGCCATTGGTATATTTAATAATGTTAAAAATTCTAAAAATAGTGGTAATGTTGTGAATAATGGTATGGATAACCAAATGTATCCATATGGTAACAGTACCGGTAATACTGCTAATGTTCCTGTACCTCAACATCAAGGTTATGGTATACCACCACCAATGAATTCCCAAAATCAAAATTACAATATATCACAACCCCCACCACCACCTCAGCAAGCACCAGCTGCGCAACCATATCAAAATTATAATATGCCACCACAGCAAAGTGGTTATGTTATGCCTGCACCTGCAGCTGCCGCGGCTCCACCACAAGTACCACCACCGCAGCAACAACAACCATATGGTATGCCATTACAACCACAACAAAATAATTATAGCCGTTATGGTGGATCTGTACCACCACAAAATTACGGTATGCCACAAATGGCTCCAACACAACCACCACCACCAGTTGGTTCGCAGCCATTAGCTTCTCCACCGGTAAATATGAATAGACCAGATTTACAACCACAATTAAATGCTTTCTTGAATGGTAACATGAACCAACAACAATTGTTAGATACCATCAAAAACTTACCACCAGATGTTGTTTCAAATTTATTGTCATCAGTTCAACAACAACAACAACAACAACAGCAACAGCAACAGCAACAACAACACTTGAACTCTCCACCTATTGCTAATCAACACTTACAACCACCACCGCAAAGACCACCATTACAATCTTATCCAAATCAACCACCACCAACGAACCAGTTGCCACAATCATCTACTCAATCAAACCAAGCACCACAAAATAGCAGTAATGTGCAAAATCTGTTAGACAGTTTGGCACAATTACAGAAATAGACAGGTGTAACTGCGTTTGCATTGGGTCTGTATGATGATTAACGCACTTGCCCTTCTACGACCTTATCCGCTGCACACTTGTAAGACCCACCACACTCATGGAATCGACAGCAATTCCACTACTTCAGCCTATACATATCACTAAAAATGGAAACTGTTTCTCTTTGCCCTACCTACCGTTCTTGTCCCACATAAACCATGACGCAGTGTGTCTCTGACACTGCGGTGCCCTCTGCCATCGACCCCATCGTCGGTTTCGTACCCAACTCGCACGTCAATGGCCCTGGCCAGCTTTGACTTCACATGCAGCGTCGTCTCTCGACTTTGCTACCACCAATGATGACCCTGTCTGGTTTCTTTTCCCTCTAAACCACAACAGCGTTGTCTGTATGCCACGCAGCGCGTCAACGTCTCGTCAGGTTGACCTTCTTTATAACTTCGATATAATCCACTAACTATTAAAAATGCCCTAAAGTAATTCAAACATTTGATTTGCATTTAAACTTTTCACTCACTGCTGATGGGCAAACAATGAAACCATCGCTGACTTTCGATACCAAACTGATACAACTGCATGGGAAAACGTACCCAATCCTTTTACAAAACGAAAATGGTCCTTGTGCCCTCATTGCCATTTGTAATTTACTGATACTTAACCATTCGAAACATTCAAGAGAGTTATACAGATTACTGAAAGATGTAAAGAAAATACCATTAGATGATATCATACAATGCTTGGCTAATCTGATAATCAACAACGTAGTAAATAGTACCACACCATCGATAAATGATTCAGAGAATAATATGGAACTGGATATTGACAAATTATTATTATTACTACCTAATTTGCATAAGGGTTTAGTGGTGAATCCCAACTTCAATGGCACGTTTAAGCAAATTGATGGTGATGGTATCATTTTCAATTTCTTGGAATTGTTAAATATCAAATTATTACATGGTTGGATCATTGATGATACGGAATTATCAAAATTTTCATATGATGATGTTCAAGAATCGATGATTACGTTACAGTACCGCCCAATGGAATCTACAGGAGACAACTTACTCGATAAAGATGGATTGATCCAATTGCAACATTTTATTTCTGATTTCCCAACACAATTATCACCAACAGGCTTAAAATTTCTTAATGATAATTGTTTAAATGATCAATTTGCAATATTATTTAGAAATGATCATTTTGCAACTTTATATAAACATGATAATATTCTTTACACATTAGTGACAGATTTAGGTTATAAGAAACATAAGGGTATTGTTTGGGAAACTTTAGTGACCGTTAATGGATCCGTGGATTCATTTTATGATTCAACGTTTGAAAAAACTTTTAAGGATGATATTGATGATCAAGTTCAGCTGGATATATTAAATAGATTAAATTCTATTGAAAATGATATAGAATTTGATAATGATAGTGCAATTGCAAGGAATTTACAAGAATTTGAAGATCAAAAATTAGCAAACCATTTGAATGAAACATTCACTTTGACTAATACAAAAAAATTGAGTAAACAAAGAACGGTAAAGAGTAAAAAACCCATTAAGAGATCAGATGTGAAACAAGAACAGAAAACTTGTATATTAGTATAGAATTAGATAAAGTCTGGTTAGAATATTTTTTTTTTCTTTCCATTCATGAAACAATTTTCAAACAAGCATCTCCAACCACATAATGATATATATATATATATATACTTGTACACATTTGTTATTTATACATCTTCAAATCTAGTGAAAAGATACTGTAAGACACGTATCATAATGGAAGAGAAGAATGTGGCCAAAGAGCAGAACGACAGTCCCAGTATTCCACAAAAGGGAAGCCTCGGTGAACCACAGAAAGAATATACCAGTATACAGCAGTGTCCCACAGACACAAAGTCGGTCCAGAAGCCATCAAAGGGAAGTGTCACAAAGGTCACTAGACACAACAGTAAGAAATCTAGCAAACCTAACAAGAAATCGCTCAGTAAGAAGATCAATTTCATGCAAATGGACGAAAAATTGCAGTTTCGTCAGATAGGGCAAAGAAGTAACCTTAAGGGCTTGGAGAAAGACGATAATAAATTCTATAATGGTGCAATTTTGGGTTCATTCCTAGGAGCTGCCCTATCGACTTTGATCACAAAGCTAGTGTCCAATAACTAGCCGCCTCATAGTCACTGACATGGATTCTAGGTGTTGTTGCCTTTAAATCGCTTACCATAATTACTACTATTATTGAATCTTCTATTTTTAAATTTATTACTATTATTATTGAACTTTCTATCATCTTTACCACCAAATAGAACATTTTTCTCCGGATCAGTTAATTCGTAGTCTAGTAGTTTTGCGTCACCTAATTCTTTAATGAATTGTAAAATTTTCAAATTGTCAAATTCCATATCTCTTTGAATAATTTTGGTGTTCAAATTAACATTCGGATTGAATCTTTTAACTTGATTTTGAATATTTTGAATAAACTGTTTCTCTTTCTTAGTTTCTCTTAATACACTATTTAATTTTTGTACATCTTCCGGTTTAATACCCATTCGTTTCATATGTTCGTCTTTATTATTTGATATCTTAATAAGCCACATTTTCCTTCTTTCATTTCTCCAATTAGCAATATCTTCATCTGTCACTAATGAGATTGATGTACCAGGAACCGTAATTGGTTTATTCGCATCGCCATCATCAGAGGGAAGTATGCTTTCTTGATCATCGCTACTACATGTATCATCATCATCAGAAGAATCAGTATTTGATACGTTTTCAGTATCAGATAATTTTCTCTTGTCATTCCTAGTTTTTTGGGTTATACTCTTCTTTTCAGATTGTGTGTTTTCCTTATTTCTCTTATTGGATTTCTTATTTGAAGTATTGTTGGATGATTTTGTACCATAGATATCACTGTAATCCGGTAATGGTTGTGGTGCTGATGTTTGTGGATAAGTGTTATTGTAAGTCCCATTACTACCATATCCATTATAGTATGGATGATGAGTCACGCCACCATATTGCGGAGCATAGTAAGCAGACATCGCAGGCCCATTAGTGTTTTGTGAAAAACTATTAGCAACAGTATACCCGGTATTCTGATTGTATCCTTCAGCATAGTGCTGATAACCATTGTTATAGTTGTTATATGGGTTGTTATAACTGTGGTAAGGATAGTAACCTGCAGCATACATATCTGAATCGGTGTTCCCAGAAACAGCAGCAGTAGCGTGGGCGTCTGTATCTTTCTTGTTAGTTATAGTGCCCGAGGAAGTAGGTTTGGGTAGCTGTCCGTTACCGTACGGTGGCGTCTGGCCGTCTTGATACTGAAAGTTCATTGTGGCAGCTGTCGATCGCAGACGTTTCTTACTGCGAGGTCTTCGATGCTTTCCAAATTTTTCAGTTTCGTTTTGCGATGAGGCTAATCAAGAATTCCCTTGATAGGAAATTCCTGTGTGGGTCCCAACTCTTCGTCAGTGGTGGCCTCGTTGCTCGAGGAACCACCGCCAGGGGCGTCTGCAGAGGGTGCAACCCTTGTAGAAGGTGCCACTGTGGAAGGTTTCCCTGCAGAAAGTGTCTCTGTGTTCGGGCGCGATCTCTTGGACTCGCTGGCCACAGCGACAGTGTGGCCCCAACCAACCGTCGTCTCTGTGCGGTCCAGCTGGCCCGGTGACATCCTCCTCTTGAGTCCACGCACAGCCGTCGACGGTACACTTTCTGCATTACTGTCGCTGGCGATATCGTCGTTGTGATCGCTGTCATCATCAACAAATAACCTTCTTGCACTGTCTGTGACACTCGACGTCTTGCCAACTGAGTTGTTCACGTATGGCGTTCTTGAAGAGACTCTGAGAGAAGTCTTCAAGGGACTTATCCTGTGGCTGGTCGTTTTCTGTGTATCTTGCAGTTGTAATTTTAATGGACTATTTGTTCTTGGTGGTAAACGACACTGCTGATTTTGTTGCGGAACCACTACCATTTCTTTATTAGCCGGAACGTTTTGATGTCTTTCATCTTCTGTGACATTAGTGGTACTATCCGTCACTAAGATTAATTGTGCCGTGATACCATTTTGGTTCATTTCGAAAAGGATAGGTTCGCCTGGTTTGCAAAACCATATGCTAATATTTTTGAAAGTATTAAGGCTACCACCTTTACTATGACCATGGGACAAACTTTTCCATGCACTACTGATCCTTACATAGTTCTTGAAATCTTTCAATTTGAAAACAATCAACTTGGAGGATATCTTGTTATTAGTATCATTATCAGTTCTTCTATCAAAGACACAATAATTATTCAAATCTAAAGTGTTCATCGTATTACTCATATTGATCGCATTTTGTAAAATTTCATTGCTCTTGAAGATACTCTTAGTGAACGCTGTCATAACTAATTTATTACTTGATAGCTCCAATTTAACATCTTCATAGGTATTCTTATTGCAATTATCTACAAAATTTTTTATCAATACTAGATCGCAATTCATATAATTTATCTCATCAGTGGAATTCAATGGCCTATCACCTCTACCGGCATTACTTCTCCTAGCGTCTACAATCCTATTAAATAACGATCTTGACAATTCTCTCTCCACCGTGTTGAAGCAATTGATCAAAGAAGGATCCAATGATGTCGAATTATCGTATTGTCCACTACCGAAAACATCCAGGAACCTTCTCTTATACTGTAAATCTACAATAATGGGCCTATAAACAATGGGTTTAAATAACGGCGAATACTCTTTCACGATCAAGGACTCCATCTCAATATTAATCAGTAACCTATTCATCAAACTATCAGGACAAGTAGCAGTGTTATCAATACTCATGGTAAACTTCTTTGTAGTATCTTTATCCGGTCTCTTAGATACCGTAGTCAGATGCTTAGCATTGATCTCGAAGGAGTACAGCTTGTGTCCCTTACCGGTAGCATCCTTCTCAATTTGCAACCCGTGCTCACCAAACGCCATTTCGTAGGGCTTGAACTCGTATTCTTCGAAGAATGACCGGTCGTACGTCAATTGGCACATCGATGTCTCTGTGGCATGCATATTCCACAAGATCACGTTCCGATCGCTGACGGTCACTTTGATCGTCTCGTCGATCGTAGACAGTACGTACACACCTTTGTACCATGCCTGATGTTTCTCAGGGGTGCCAATGGTGGCGGTAAATGACATTTGCGTCTTCACCTTCTATAGTGGAAACTTTGTTATTCAATCAACTTTCCAATGGGAAACTCACCAATTTGAGTCCTTCCCCACAGAAACCGCGAAGAACATGCGTATGCTTACCACTCGTTTATATAAGGATATATTTGCTTTATAAAGATATACAGGGATGGATATGTTAAGGTCAGATCCCATTTCCATCAGTGGTCCCAATTTCAGATGCATCCTTGTGCTTCTTCTTGCTTTTTCTCTTCTTCTTCTTCTTCACAACGACCACTTCATCCTCCTGTATGGACTGCTGCTCTAGTCTCTTCCTTATCTTATCTAACTCGTCCTGCTCGTCATTACGCACCATTGATGAGTTGTTATCGTTATGGAAGTTGAAGCTTTCTAATTTCGAGGGAACTTTCAAATTGATACCATCTGTAGAATACGAAGTAGCATTTGGTGCAGGATTAGTCATATTTGTTGGTTCTACAATAACTTCATCGGTAAGTACTTTCACTTTCTTCTTCTTGTGCTTCTTCTTCATCGTGCTATTATCATTTGGTTTTAACACTATTTCAATCTTTTCGGAATCATTTGGAACAACATCGTTATCAAACATATTATCAGTATTAACACTCTTCTTGGACGATTCCTTAGCCAAATAAAACGGATTTGATAGTTGCTCCTTGGCTCTTTGTTCTTTCGCCCTCCTGATACTTTCCTTCTCTTGGAAATCATCAAAATGTGAACCTAATTCATTATCTACAGACGTGTCACTAGCATAATAATCGTTAGTTAAATTTTCATGATTCTTGGCAAATGTATCGTGATCAATACTATCGGTATCGTATTCATTGTCACTACATGCATCTATGTTCCCATGTTCTAATAACAGATTTTTCAATTCGTCTGCTGTTAAGAAAGGTTCATATCGTTCAATTGTATAATTTTGTTGTAATTGTAATTGTGTACCACGAGAAATTGGCTTCAATTCATAACCGTTGAAGAAACTTGGTAAGATTTCTGTTAATAAAATAGGTAATTCATTTGAATTTCCTTCTAACATATCTAGTGATTCTTGGATCAATTTTAACATCTCTAATGATTCAATACTACGCTCTTGAATTTCGAAAAATTTAGAGACACTTTCAGCCTCTAAAAACACAATTATATCGTCTAATAATGATTTGATGGCGGATAAATCATTTGTCCCATTATTATTCGACCATGCGGCAAATAATTTTAAAATTGCAGGTATTAAAACTATTTTAGTCTCCATATTCATATAAACATTTTTATCCAACAATAATTTTATTAAATCATTACCATTGGCAATCAAATTGGCAAATTCACCTAATGACCAAATACAATCTTTTAAGATAATTGGTAAATATAAATGAATATGATCTATGGATATGATTTGAATTAATGTAGAAATAGTGTTTTGCCTTAAATCTGGAATCTTGATAATTATATTTTTCAATTGTTCTCCGATTAATTTACCCAATTCATCTCTTGCTTCTACAAGATCCTGTGATATAAACGTTAAGTCAATTAAAAGTGTATTGTACCATTCAAAATCATCAATATTTTCATAGTTATCCCTAGAACAAATGTTTAATATTTTTTTCACTACTTTAATTTTATATGAATTGGGGACAAAAATTGGTAGATCTTTGGAGATATCATTTCTATTATTTTCGATAATGACTGTTTCTTCATGAACAAATTGTTTCATTAATGTTGTTACAGCTTGTCTTAAATTATTACTATCGATAACGGCATCTAATAATTCAATTGCTCTTGATCTAATAGAGACATCAACATCAGAGATTAATTTTAAGATTAATGAATCAAAATTTGTCACAAAAGTTTTATTAATTAAACCAATCTTATGAAATAACAAACAACTAATGTATCTTAAATTTGGATCCTGTGAATCACAAAAATCATGTAAACGATTTAAACATAATAATGCTGTATCTAAATCATTTGGTTCTAACATTTCACCTTTCACTATACAATTGATTGATTCATAAAGCACTGAAGTGGCTGATGTAGAATTAATTAGGTCGATAATATTAGGTAACAATTTATATTTTAATTTCGGTTCCACTTTCGATAAATTTGTAAATAATTTTAATAATCTTATTACGATCCAATTATTGTTTATATTTAATAGTAGCTCGTATAATAATGGGGACAATGGTATAAATGGGTATGGATTATGCTTAGATAAGTCACAAATGACACTAACTGTTGCGGAAACTACTGACATATCAGTATCATTTAGTTTCGAAGTGAATTTATCGAAATGGTCTCTTAATGCTTCTGGATATTGTAAGAAAACCTTAAAAAGCGCCGCTACGGTTCTTTTCCTTATATACGGTTTTGAACTGTTTAACATTGTGATTAAATCTTCAGCAATATCTGTAGCGAGAGAAGATGTTATGATAGTAGATATACCACTTAGGGCAATACGAACTTTAACCATATCATCTTGATTAGCATATTTCAAATCTTTCCTTAATAAATTGGTCATAAGAACTAAGATGTCTGGATCTCTATAAAATGATTGCGAAGCAGCTAAATAACCGATACGTTTATTTTGTAATTTATCGTTAGACATAACTTCTAAGATTTGGAAATTACACCATGACATATCGTAGCCATACATTTCCAAATATGTCAATTTCGATATGGCATTAGCCTTTGTTCTGATGTTGGCAGAATTGATTTCATTTCTGCACTCTGAAAGTTCTTTATCTAGGAACCCACTTAGTTGTTCTGGGGTTTCGTTGTGCGATCTTATACCTCTGATGAGATCCTTCAAAGATTTCTCGAAAAAGACCCCGTATGGTCTCAATCTCTGTCTTACTTCGTCACCCCCTTGGAGGTACAGTGATTGCATGGTGGCAACAAGACGTGCAAGTACTGGAAGTGGATAGCTGGTAGCGGGTAGCCCTAAATTCTGATAGACGTCAAAGTTAAGTAAAAATGGAATCTTTTCAAAATTTGAAATATATATGAAATATTTATAAGAGAGAATAAATAAATGAATAAATAAGTGAAATAAATAAACATGTAGTATGTGAGTGATAGCTAGGTACGTAGATAGGTAGACGTTGAAGAACTAGCCACCGATTTGCCACACTTCTACAGCCTGTATGTGGAATTTGACACCTTCACCACTCAACGGCTCGTTACCGAATGTGTCACAACGGTACGATACACCGCTGATCAGACCGTCGTCCAACCAGAGACCGTAATGGCCGTCACCGGCACCCATTGACAAGAATTCCGATGTACAATACATGGTGAATTCGTTCATTCCCGTGTGTGGGTATGCAAATAGCCTCCAATGAGCTGTTTTATCGATGGTATCCTTTTGGTCCGCCAAAATATCATCTGAGTTATCTCTACTGGAGAAATCATTGGATTGTTGCACTTCGTTTCTGAACGATATAATCTCAGTGTCGTGTATTTTTTCTAATCTCCAAAGGAAACATTCGTCATTGCCTTGATATTTCCTATGCTCTGTGGGGAGCCAAGGTTCGTTACAGTATGCGCCGAAATTGTTACCCTTGCGATCCTTCACGATTAGTAAATAGCCAATTTTCTTATTGGGGATTATGTATCTACGAATATTATCATATAGGGAATGTAAAGATGCGCCATGTTGCTCCAGGGAATAAACAAGTCTCCAAACGGTGTACAGTTGTACTCTACTGGGGAATAGGGGCCTGAATTCATGGCACATCGACACGTCCAGTAGTTTGTTCTTCGTGGTGGGTTTGTACCCCACCAGATCAATAGGTAACACGTAATCATCAATGGCCGTGGTGGTGTAGTTGCCCTTCAACCTTTTCGAATGCACCGAACTGCGCGACCCATCTGCGTCTGACCCAGTGAAAGACTTTGTCAATTTGTAGAAAGCAGCACCCAACCCCATCAGAATCAGAATGGTGCCATCTAACTGTCGCTGTTGTAGTTGGCCTTATTTTCTTCCTTTTCCACTTTCACAAGATTTGGAACTGGTGAAAAATGGAAAAAAATGGAAAGTTTCAACAGGCAGCTCGAACGTTGTTGGTGATGACTTTCGTCTGCACCAGCGGGCTGCCCGTGGCGGCGACTGCGTGGATTAGCACGTTGCTCAGTGCAATTTGGCCACGGCTAGCGACTGTTCTTGCTCCGCGTGTTCTTCTTCTTGCTCTTCTTGTTCTTCTTCTTCTCCGACTTCTTTGTTCAGGTGGAACTCTTTCACGCCTTTCACTCGCCAGTAAAACAACGTGTAAACAGTGTAACCAACGATGACTACAGATACGTAGTTCATGTTATCCTTCGTGACGGGCAACTGAGGTGGGAATGAGAAAAACACTAGAGCAAATATCGTCCAACCTATTAGTACAATATTGGAGAATAATCCAAACTTGCCTAACCAAAATGGACCATGCTGAATTTGTCTCTTCTTCAATAACAAACAAATGACTGGTACCACATATGACAACAACAAAAATGCAATACATGCAGTTATCAATGAATTAAATGCAGTCGAAGATGCTAAATATAATATACCAATAATGGATATCAATGCACATGACATCAAATGGGCATTCAATGGTATACCAAATTTGAGATTCACTTGTGACCAAACTCTAGAATATGGTAACCCACTATCCTTAGCAAATGACCAACATAAACGTGCTTGCCAAGTATGACATGAGATAACACAACCAAATGATGTAAAAAGGACTAAACAACCAAGGAAAATTGCACCATGTTTATTATTTAATGCTTGATTGTAAATATCTAAGATTGGTGCACCAGTGGTAGAACTTAATAATTCTTCAATATCTCTAATAGAGAAAAACATTGAGATAACATAACAAAATGACGTTATGAATCCAATTGCAATGGTACCCATAATGGAAATTGGGATTACTCTTTCTGGTTTTTCCACCTCAAATGCCATATGTGTAGCACAATCTAAACATGAGAATGACCATGCTGGATTAATAAGACCCATAATAAATGCAATACCTGCATTTTTCCAACCAGTTTGATTATAGAATGTAGCAAACACAAATTTTGCATCATTAAATTGTCCACTGGAACAAGCTAATACAGTGACAGTGATAATGAAAAAAGATGAAAGTGAAATGTATAGAGAGCTAGATGAAATAATTGGCAATGATTTTCCATAACAATTGAATAATAATAAAAATAAATGAATCAATTCAAACGTAATGAAAACGTGCCATCTTTTCACTTCGAAATCTGGATTCAATAATGCATACATACCGACCAATTCTGTAGCAACAGATAAAGTTGTTGATGCACTAGTAAATATTGATCCAGCATATGCAAATGAACCACAAACATAAGCAGCAAATCTTTTATAATTTTTAGGAGCTAATTTTAAAGTCCAGTAAAATTGACCACCAGCATGCGGATATGCTGAGGATAGTTCACTCAGTGAGACACCAATACAAATAGATATTAGTGCGATGATAATAATACCATAAACAATCATCATGGGACCACCAGAATTAATACCAGTAATCATAGAGGCTGATATACCGAACCATGAATTGGTTAAACCAAAACCAACACCTAAGACAGACCACAGGGAGAAAGATTTCCTCAATACTGGTTCTGCCTCAATGATTTTGCCACTATCGAGGAACGTACTATCCACATCATCGACTACATTATGGAAAATTAAGTTCTTACTATTAGAATTGGTTTCGCTGACAGAATCGAATTCGTTTAGCAATTTCGAATCAAATGGACTCAATTGGGCATTTTTAGCCGCGTTGCCACGGGACAGCCTATCATGTAAGATATCCACACCTTGCGACACCATTACCGACGTTGTTCTTAGTCTCACAGTAGACGCAAAGCAAATTTCAACTTTCGAGGCCCGACGGCAAAAATCCGCGGCCAAAGCGGAAAACGGCGGCCAGAGTCAGCAACGCGGTGCACGTGACAGCGGCGGCCCAGAGCGTGACTCTGCGTGGCACGTGATCTCTGCGTGGTAATCTGCTGCCAACAATACAGCGGCTATTGCGTACGTGAACCGCTGGTGTGTCCCACTGAGCAAGCAACTCTTGCACCAGGTGCCAACGAAGATTGATTTGCTCTAATTTCTGGACACAAGTCCACCATTGCAGCAACTCATCGGAAACCTCCAGACAGGTTCCCTCCCGGTGAGAGCCCGTGGGGAAAACAAGCAAGTCCATGGCGTGTAGCAAACAGTGGTATTTGCCCCGCCAATCCTCGTCAGGACCTCTCGCAGCAGCAGTGGGTGTCGTGTTCTCCATTGTATAGATCCCAGACTTTGTATTGTTCTCCCCGCTCACAAATCAAAAATTGGTATTTTAGCCGCTTAGATATTTGGGAACTCCCAGAATAATAAGTTGCTGTTATTAAACACACTCAAACTTATTCCCCCCGTTAATGCGGTCTGTTTGGTTAAACACGCATATTTAAGCTTTATATACATACATACATATATACATACATACATACATACATATTTCTTCGAAACGGAAATGGGCATACCTATCGATTTATACACTCAGGCTGCTTCAGAATCTCCGAATGGAGATACCAGTCTAATAGAATGGAGGCAAGATATACATTCATCTATTCAAAACAATAGCTTCAACAAAGATCCTGATACTGAACTGGATGAAACTAGTTTATATTGGCACCTATACCCTAATTACGACGACCAATTAACCACTTTTGGTAACTCCGACATTACAGAAGAAGTTAATATCGTCACCAAGAGTTGCATAATCAATTGCACCAGATTGAATTTTTGGTTTTATTATAATAGTGTCACTTGTAAAGAAATTTATTTCTATATTGATACCGCTTTACAAATTATACCTTTAAACCATTGTTATTGCAATGTTCAAGACATAAACATATTTTGTGATAGGAATGGCCTTCTAACAATAATTATTGATATGAAATACTATTTATCCAAAATTGAATGTAATCTTTGTTCCAGAACTATAGAATATCCATCTGACAAATTGATATCTTTAAATGACGTGAAACTCATTAATTATGATTTAATGCCTGATTTTTTATTATTACTAGATTCATTTGGATTTATTATAGTAAATTTAAAAGTTGATAAGAAATGCTTTCCCGGTCTATTGCCAAAACAAATTAATCCTAATAATCAATTTTGCCATTTACTATGCTTCCCACAGATTTGGGTTTCACAGGGTTCAAAAATTTATTTCCATAATGATTTATTAAGTTCGAATGATACTGACTGGTCACAATTTGACATTAACCCAATATTACAAGCTTATGAAAAGATATTACATTTACATTCAGTGACAAATGGCAATAATTTGCTAATTGAAACGAATAAGAGGTTATTTACGTTAAAACTAAATTTTCTAACTCCAACTGATTTACAAATACATATAATCAAAGTAAAATTACAGCATGATAATGAGAAGATTATTTTGTCAGATGACAAAAAATTAATCCTATCAATAAGAAAATACTATTATAATATATCCATTGGTATACAACAATTCTCTAGTCAAAGAAATATTTGGTTTTCACTCGGTGAAAATGATCTAACAAATAAACTGAATTTAGATAAAGATACCGATATTAAAGATATTGTCTTCAATTCTCAAATGCAGAATCAGTATATTGGTAACTTAATCGTCATGCAAGAAACTAAAGATGATACAGATATCACAGATGATTCTAACAACGATTCAGATATTACAGATGACTTCAACAACCACAGTAATATAGTCACAAGAAAATACCAAAGTTTCAATATCCTCAAGTCCTCTGTGGTAACAAATAATCAGTACGATTTGTAACATTCGTGCCAAGGCTCGATTCCCAAATCGGTATTTTGCTCAGTTAAGAAAATAAACTTATTGCATATCAACCATTTTGAACCTGTTTTTTGACATTTATAATAGCATTAAATTCTAGACGTCATGAAGTCGAATATGCACATAATATAATGACTCAATAAAGACTTAGTGAATTTTTCTCAGGAAGACAAAAAAACCAAAAAAAAAAAAAATATCTCTCAAATTGATTATTAATTAAATTATTGTGCGATTTGATAAAAAAGTGCAAAAAGTAGCCCAATGCAAGAAAATTTTTTTCACTTATATCCTATTATTCCATTTAATTTAAAATTACTATTTCTACTTACCTCAAACGAAAGTTAATAATATCAAAGTATTCTTTCAATAAACTCAACTTGATAACATAATTTTGTGAAGATTTGAAAAGACTAAAAAATAAACTTCGATAAAATCTGAGAAAACAAAAGGAAAAAAAAAAAAAAAGGTAAGGAAAAATAGTCATCGCAGTCATTTTTTGAACATAAAGCTAATCAATAATGGCTAGACAACCACGCAGCAAATGGTCACCAGACCAGTTAACTGTTGCATTAATGAAAGAACAAAATAAATTCATTCATTTAGATCCAGTACCCAATTTTAACCAAAGAAATGATATTAAACCATGGTTACAGAAAATATTCTTTCCACAAGGTATTGATTTAGTTATTGAAAGATCAGATAGTGCCAAAGTGATTTTTAAATGTAAATCACCTAATAGTAAGAGTAGAAGAATCACTAGAACAGAGAGTAATCATAATGATAATAGTATTTGTGATACTAAAAAATTCAGTTGTCCATTTAGAATTAGAGCTACATATTCTATTAGATTACAGAAATGGAAAATTTTAGTGGTTAATAATGTTCACACTCATGATTTAGAATTTGATCCACTATCTGATGAATATAAGAAATTTAAAAGATTTTTAATCAATGAAAATGATGTAACAACATTAAAAGAATTTGAACAAATGGAATATAAGAGCAAATTAAAATTGCCGTTAATACCAGAAGTAATTTCATGTGATTGTGGTATGACTACTGAAATCAAATTAGGTAATTTAATTTTACCCCAACCACAAATTGCTAAATGTACATTAAAGAGTAATAGAGTGAATAAGAAGAAAATCTTGAAAAATAATACGGATACTATAAAAAATGATAATATAATAAATGCTATGAAAAAAGAAAATGAACAAGAATCCTTAAATGCAGATGGTTCAGACAGAAATGAATTAAATAATTTCCTTGATAATGAAATACCCATGAATCAGACTTTTTCAATAGAAAATAAAGTCGATTCAATTGAAAATATTGATAACAGTAATGATGTTATTAACCTAGATGAAATTGATTTTACTGATATGTTTATGACCCATCCAACTACTAATACTACTAATAATAATGACACCATTGCTAACGACAGTAATAGTATTTTCAAGAATCACTATACCAATGCTTTCAATTTTCCAATTGAACTTAATAAGTATGATAATACTAATGATAACTTAATGGCTATGAGGACACCTTATGGTGACACATATAATGATAATATTGCTCTTAATTTTGATAATGATGATACTCTAGATATGAACAAAGATGATTCACTACAAATTTTTGATGATCTATTGAGTAATCCACAAACAGAAATTACTACAGCTAACAGCTTACTACCGTCAACTACCAAATGTTGGTTACCACCAAATCCTTCAGAGTTTGGTGAATTTTATTCCGGTATTGATATTGAAGATAATATCAATGATATATTTATGAGCAGCGATAATAATAATAAGAAGAAGATGATGATGACGATGAAGCATCAAACTATGACAAATCAAATACTTGACGTTCATCCAACACCTCCATTAGATCCAATAATAGAAACTGGGTATGTGGACCCGAATTTCCTAGATCTTGTAGAAGAATTTAATTTACAATGAATGGTAACGGGCTTTCCCGCAATGACAGGAAATCAGTCAACTTTATCATGGTATCCACTTAGTTTAGCATCACTTTATTAATATTTATTATGTACTTATTCTTTTTTATATATGTGACGTAGTAATTGGCATTGATTTTAACAGAAAACTCATAGACGTCAACGTAATCAGATTGGAAAATGGGAGCATGATTACTAAGCACTCTTAACCCTAAAGCAAACCCTATTAGATTGATTTACAAGCCCTACACGTACGGAGTGATCTCAAAAGTGGCAATTGACATTTTTTTTAGTTGAATTAAAATCCACTTAACACACAGAACACTACACTAACAAACACACCATGACCGCTGACAAGATGGACATTGACGTCGTTGCTGACGTTGCTGGCGCCCAGCCAGGCAGCGAATCAGACGCTACGATTGACTTGATGATCAGACAGCTGAAAGAACTGGCAAAGGGCAACAACGTCTTGGATTCACGTCACATCTGGAGAACCATCAAGGAGTTCAACCAATGGAGGAAAGAATCTTTGTTGACACAAGCAAACTTAACCATCTTGATAGATACAATTTATCCAGACGATTCCACCTTCAAGAAATACTTACTTTCCTTTGTTAATGACAATTTCAAGAATCATGTCAATAATAGTGACGAAATAAGAGAATCTTATCCACAATCATTCTACGAAGTCATTACTGATGCAAACGGTAACACCATAAACATTGAAGTTCAACCACTGATAAATTGCTTTATACACCACTTAGTACAAATTTACCTTTTCGATTTGAATAAAAATATTGAATTGAATCAATTTAATTGTAAATATATCTTACCAAACATTTTGAAAATTTATAATAATAGAGCATTGGATTTAATCAATGCTAAATTATGGTTTTTTACTTTAATCAATAATGAAAAAATATTTAATAATAATAATAACAATAATAACAATAATAATACTACTAGTAATAAAAATGACACTAATAGCAATAATAATAGCATAGGGATACAGCAATCTGTTAACCTTCGTGCAGAAATGATTAAATTTTTGAAAATTGCTACTTTAAAACATGATATAGAGACAAAGGCAATGTTAATTACTTTAATATTAAGAAATTTCTTAAATGCTGGTGATATTAATTTAGCATCCGATTTTATATCCAAAATTGATTTCCCAATGGGTAAAGTATCTACCACTATTGAAGCACGTTACTATTTCTATCTTTCCAAGATTAATGCTATTCAATTAAATTATTCCGCCGCTAATGAATATATTATTGCTGCAGTAAGGAAATCATCACACAATGATAAAAGTTTAGGTTTCTTGCAACAAGTTAATAAATTATTTGGTGTTATTCAACTATTAATGGGTGATATACCGGAATTATCATTTTTCTATCAACCTAAAATGGAAAGGTCTCTTTATCCATATTATCATTTAACTAATACAGTGAAAATTGGTGATTTAAATAAATTTACTACTGTGTTGACTAAATTCAAATCGCAATTAATTAAAGACGGTAATTACCAATTATGTACTCGTTTAAGAAGTAATGTTATTAAGACTGGTATTAGAATGATTTCATTAACTTATAAAAAAATTTCATTAAAGGATATTTGCTTAAAATTATCGTTAGATTCTGAACAAACTGCTGAATATATGGTTTCTAGAGCCATTAGAGATGGTGTAATTGAAGCCAGTATCAATCACCAGGAAGGTTATATCGAAACTACTGAATTGTTAAACGTTTATGATACAAATGACCCACAAACCGTCTTCGATGAAAGAATCAAATTTGTAAATCAACTACATGATGAAAGTGTATTAGGGATGAGGTACCCTGATGACGATAAGAAAAAGAAACGTAATGATAACGATAAATCATTAAATGGTGATTTGATTGAAGATATGTCAGATTTTTCAGATTTTTCAGATTTAGAATTCTTATAAATGGGAAATTTAGAGTATATATTTTTATCTCTTATTAGCATCAACTTACTTAAAAACTTTTAAAAATAATTATTGTTGTGTTTAGATATCATGATTATTTTCATATTTTGAATGAGAAACAAGAAACGAAAAACTAGTATTAAAATACTATATTATGGTAGAATTGTACAATGTATTGATGAAACTTGATTAAATATCGATATATAAACACTTACCTATACACAAACACGTCGTAATCAATAATGATTAATTCAATGTATTAGAATTGTCCAATAATTCAGCTTCCTGTATAAATTTATTCTGTAATTTAAAATCTTCATTCCTTTCATCTCTTAAACAGTTATAAATTAAGAAATTTAACCAAATTTCCATAAAGCTGTAAATAAACACGATATTATTATGAATAATATAATTATCCATCATGAAATATGAAAGGCCAGTGATGATAAAGAAGCATAATAATCTAAATGGCACCATAGATAAGAAATATTGTTTATTATCTTCTAATAATGGGATTAAGTCATTTAACCCCATAAAGATGAAAAGTAGCGATATGATACCCAATTGTGTACTATATGGAGATATCTGTACGCTGGGTAAGTTCATTGCTTCAGTGAACACCTCCATATATGAATTGGATAGTATTTTATTCACGTTTGTGAAACTGAAGAATGCGATGGTGAACAAGATCGAAATTCTCAGAAAGATCAAATTGAATGAGTTTAGAAGTGCCATTTTTTTTACCAAAGTTAATTGTAGATTTTCTAATAACTGTTGCTGCTTGTAGCGGTACTAATGAAGAAGAAGGACGCGTTGTAATGGCTAAATTGAAGTTTTATGCTGAAAAAAGTGATATTTTTTCAATTTTTCAATTTTTTTACCTTCTGAAAAAATAAATATTTTTTTTTCTTCTTCAAATTCGTGAACTTTCAATTTGTGACCAAACAGCAATAGCTGGTAGATACTGATCAAAAAATTGAAGCTATCAGGCTATATAAGTTTGCCTTGCGTTATTCTACATATTTGATTTTGTCAATTGTATATTTCTAACGGCCAAGTTTTGAATCGATAAGACTCAAAATATGTTTCAGTTTGGCCAACGAATATGTCATTACGATGGTGGACTCGGGATTCAGACGATCTTTGAAACAACTAGTACAATAAGAGCGAATTTCATTATCAATTATTTGCTCTTGCAAAACGTTTATATCCCTTGTGTTACAGGGGCCATCGATGACAAAACAGATGGTACATATTGTTCCACATTGGAAACAGTAAATTTCTTCTTCAGTTGGAGATGCTAATTCAGCTTCATCCAGCTTCAATGTTTCCTTAATCTTTTTAATGTTTTTTATTTGTAAATTGTAATAAATTAAAAGATGTTGATAACTTTCTCGACAAAGGTGGATGTCATTGTTATTTATAAAACCTTTACGTAATTTTAAGTTCTCCACTAAAATCTTCAAAAACATCTTATAGATATCAAATACACATTTCTTACCACATTTTTGATAATCGTTTATTGCTTTCAATCCAAATGTTAACCAATCTGTCGTAATGAAATTTACTGCTTCATTTAAATTATAACCAGTATTGAAGCCAGAATGATAGCATTGGGGGAAAGTAATTATGAATTCATTTGGTCTTTGAATAGCTTTGAAACAATCTATATTGAATTTATGGAAAAGTGTGGTGTCATATGGTGAAACTAAGCTAATTAATTGATGCATTAAATCTGGTTGTTTGATAAATAAATCAGGTGTTAAAAATGAAAGCATTCTTTGGAAATTCAAATAGTGTCTTGGCGGTATACAATACCAAATTTTGCAATTACCTTCAATTTGGTAATTTGCTGAAAATGTATATTGATCTTCCATATGCCAACAAAATGTGGAAAATTTGGAACCAATATACAACCACGGTATATTCATACCAGAAATACTATAATCACAAATTTTCAATAGCGAATCTTTATTCAAATTGATTAACTGTAACTTGTCACCATCTGTAACTTCATTTATTGGATACGGTATATCTGTACCATATTTTACTAAAACTTTCTCCATTGGATCATTGATCATTGACCAAAATTTTTCCTCTAATTTTTGAATCGTTTCATCATCATCCTTGTCATAATTAATCTTAAATGAATCAATCTCATGATTTTCTGCCATTTCTTTAAAGTGCTCAATAGTGTAAACCCTGGATTCATTATTAAATCCATAATAACCATTCCCGACGATACAATTTTCACAAATGTATGAGGAAGCAAATTTTAAACCCCTATCTAGTTTCAATTTCTTATTATTGAATGACTTCTGCCTTATCACTATACAATCCTGATGGAAATTTCTATGACATGATTGACAAGCTAACGTATCCGCTCCAATTTCCAAATCAGTTGTACAAATGGGACATGAATCACTTTCATTATCTGAATTTGAGCTTTCAGTATCGAATTCATCGTTAAGTATTGAAAATGGATACAACTCATTTGTTGAACTAATACTATGATTTGAGTTGGAGTTATATATATAAATGTAATATTGTTTCAAATATTTTTGAAACCAATTGATAATATCAAATTTATCTGGATGGTTAGCAGTTTGAAATTTTTTCCTTAAGTATCTCCATAATGGTTTACTCGTCAGTAAATCACTAATCCTAATCAATTTTAAATTGACTAACTTGAATTTCGTCTCCGTTTCGATATTATTGATAAATTTTAACATTTCAATGTAGAAATCGTAAAAGAAGATTATCTGATTAGTATTTATTCTATACATTGGTTGGGAAAGTTTAATATTGATATTATTTGATAAATAAAAATTATTCAACTGTTTAATGAATAACCAACGAGCTCTATTTAAGATATGTAGAAATTTCAATTGTTGCAACCTTGGCTTGAATAAAATTGTATCATTTTGGAAACATCTCACATATTTCCAATCCTTTGGTGGTATTAGTTTCAACATGCCAAATTTATTACCTAACCTTGTTATCTTTGGCTGTGAAAGATAATCTATTGGATTTTCCAGTTCCGCTAAAGTTGGATACACGGTAGGAACTTCTTGCATTTTTTGAGGTTGATTCGTAAGCAAAAGAATTGTAGTTTGATAGAGACAAACAACAGGAGAGTTAAAAGTGTATGTCCAAAAACAGGTTTGATGAGTTGTTGTGAGAGAAACGCTTTATTTTAAAAAGTTTCAGGAAGTATTAGAACTCGATGAGCTTTATATTATTATACCTTAAATATTTTACCCTAATTATCTCCACTTGCACAGCCCTGAGACACTCTAACCCTAAAGTTGTTTTTACTTCATGCGAACTCGATGCCCTAAACTGCGTCTAAGGGGGGTTGAACATGATGTGGGTTATTTATTGTCCTGTTTGGGTATGTCCCTGCTAGAATGTCCTGATGTCTGGCTTTTGGTTTTCATCAAGGGTTGTGGCCCAAAACTATTAGGGCTCTACCTGGCTTTGAATTCCGACTCACACCACAACCCTAACAGATTCTGGCAGACGAGCCATAAAAAAACCCAACCCTAACTTACCACCAAACCCCGGAAAATGACCCAATCATCGCAGATTTAAAAAAAATCATAAATCTTTGAAATTTCGAGCAGAAATTTAACGAAAACTCAATCCTTCACAAGCGGAAAACAAGCAACGTTGTGATTTTGGCGTGCTCACTTACTCGTGTAACACGTATCACTCTTCCGTACAAATGCTTAGGAACACTCTGTACCGGTCTGGTACTCAACAGGTGAGACAGCTCACAAATTTATACTTTAGAGGCAATCTTGGACACATTAGACCCTTAGCTAATCCACAACTTCACAACTTAAGACATTTGGCTACTACAGCAAATGGCAACGTCGGTAAAGTGAAGGCAGTTATTGGTGCTATTGTTGATGTTCAGTTCAATGAGAATAATCTACCAGCTATCTTGAACGCTCTAGAGATTAAGAGAAGTGATGGTTCTAATGATAAGTTAGTCCTGGAGGTTTCACAACATTTAGGTGAAAACACTGTAAGAACTATTGCTATGGATGGTACTGAAGGTTTAGTTAGGGGTGAATTAGTTCACGATACTGGTGCCCCAATTTCTGTTCCTGTTGGTAGAGAAACTTTAGGTAGAATTATTAACGTTATTGGTGAACCAATTGACGAAAGAGGTCCCATTAAATCCAAATTAAGAAAGCCAATTCATTGTGATCCACCATTATTTGCTGAACAATCTACTACTGCTGAAATTTTAGAAACTGGTATTAAAGTCGTTGATTTATTAGCACCTTATGCAAGAGGTGGTAAAATTGGTCTTTTTGGTGGTGCCGGTGTGGGTAAAACTGTCTTTATTCAAGAACTAATTAATAACATCGCTAAAGCTCATGGTGGGTTCTCAGTTTTCACCGGTGTTGGTGAAAGAACAAGAGAAGGTAATGATTTATATCGTGAAATGAAGGAAACTGGTGTTATTAATTTAGAAGGTGAATCTAAAGTAGCTTTAGTGTTTGGTCAAATGAACGAACCACCTGGTGCAAGAGCAAGAGTGGCTTTGACCGGATTAACCATTGCTGAATATTTTAGAGATGAAGAAGGTCAAGATGTCTTATTATTCATTGATAATATCTTTAGGTTCACACAAGCTGGTTCAGAAGTTTCTGCCTTACTAGGTCGTATCCCATCAGCTGTTGGTTATCAACCAACTTTAGCAACTGATATGGGGTTATTACAAGAAAGAATTACTACTACAAAGAAAGGTTCTGTGACTTCAGTGCAAGCTGTTTATGTTCCAGCTGATGATTTAACAGATCCTGCACCAGCAACTACTTTTGCTCATTTAGATGCCACTACGGTTTTATCGAGAAGTATTTCAGAATTAGGTATTTACCCAGCTGTAGATCCATTAGATTCAAAATCAAGATTATTAGATGCCGCTGTCGTAGGTCAAGAACATTATGAAGTGGCCACCAAAGTACAAGAAACTTTACAAACTTATAAATCATTACAAGATATTATCGCAATTCTAGGTATGGATGAATTATCTGAACAAGATAAATTGACCGTGGAAAGAGCAAGAAAAATTCAAAGATTCTTATCACAACCATTTGCTGTGGCAGAAGTTTTCACTGGTATTAAGGGTAAATTAGTCAGAGTTAAAGATACTATTGCATCATTCAAAGCTATTTTAGACGGTAAATATGATGATATACCAGAAAATGCATTTTATATGGTTGGTGGTATTGATGATGTTATCGCTAAAGCTGAAAAATTAGCTGCCGAAACAAAATAATAGTATTAATAAATGATGATGATGATGATGATGATAGTATGAATAACAGTACCAGGAAATGAAAATTACATTTGTCACCAAAATGATTAGTAAGCGCCGTGGAATGACTATTTTTCAAAATATGCTCTCCACTTGGCTCTTTTAACAAAAAACTGTCAGTACAAACATCACACAGGCCCAATAAAAAAGTATATTAAATTATATTAAGCAATCTTTATATTCAAGTAAATAGTACCTTGTATACTCTCTGTCACTAACTTAACTGAAAGCTAAGCCAGTTTGATCTAACCCTAGAGTTTGCTTTGGTTAGGTTTTTTTTCACAAACCCGAAGATTCAAACCCTCTTTTCAATTTTCTTTATTCATCAAGACTTAAATATACTGAAATTGGAAAAAGTTTAATGACTAGCACTTTGAGACACCTCCACACAAAGATTGAACAAAATTGTGGGTCATTCTTGTATCAACAACTATTGAATAGACGTTATATTAAGATTTGGGGTCCTGATGCCATCAAATTCATAAACGGTACCATAACTTCCAAATTACAACCAATCTTCCAAAAGAAAAATTTAACAACTATAAATGCAAATGACACATCATTGAAACCTAACGAGACTATCATTAATTTTGATATTAATAAATCAAATTGGGGGCTATATCAAGAAATGGGCCCACATGGTGAATTTATTTCACAGTTTGGTCAATATTCCGGCTTTTTAAATGGTAAGGGTAAAATTTTAACTGATTCAATTCTGTATCCTTTACAAAATAGTAATAGTAAATATCCAGAATTCTTATTAGAGTTTCATGATAGCATTTCGGATCAAATTTATGATGAACTATTGGACCATAGATTAAATAGTAAAATTAAAATTGATAAGATGGAAAGGATCCAGAAATTGAAAACTTGGGATATTTCATTTAAATTTGAAAATATTCCTGACGGTTACGATAATCCATGGACAGATAATCTAATTGATCCCATGAGTAATACGAAAAAAATTGAAGATTCCAAAACTTTTTACAATAACGTTCTATCGTCTTTGTTTCATGGTCTAAATAATGATAACGTTAAATGTATGTACGTTGAAAGAAGGTTAGATAAACTACTATATTCAGACAATCAAGCTAGTCAGCTATTCAGAATTGTTACTGATGAGTCCATCACTGATATTGGTAAACATTGCAACACAGATTCATTCCCCTTCCCCATCGACATAGTTAAGTTATCGCCTAATGATAAAACCATAAAAGATTATAAATTATCACAAGGTCTTATTGATGTCACAGAAGATATCAAACCGAATACTTTATTACCCTTAGAATTGAATTATGATCAATTTTTAAATGTTGTTAGTGAAAATAAAGGTTGTTATATAGGTCAAGAATTGACAACCCGTTGTTTCACCACTGGGGTATTAAGGAAAAGGTTGATACCGGTAAAGATACCAGATTATAAACTATTGCAAGATGATACTGGAAATTATGAGTATTTAGAGGTTGAATTAAATGAGGTTTATCTACCAGAATCTTTAAAACCACAAAAGATGGGTGTATCGCCATTTGCATCCGGTAGAGATAACAACACTAAAGATAATGTCAAATTGAAAAGACGTAAGAGACCTGCTGGGACATTGGTAACGTATAAGGGCCAGTACGGTCTCATGCTATTGAGAACAGAATATTTCCCCATTGCATTCGATAAGGAAAATGTTAATGAGGATAAGTTTTTTGTTATGAAAGATGGGAAAACGATAAATTTGATTCCACTGGAGCAATGTTGGTATAAAGACTGGATTATTAAACATTAATAGCAAGACCTTCATCCTTTTTTTCGGGCTAAGGCATATCAAATAAAAAGGACAGCATATCTTAGAACTTTCTATATATATAAGCCTTAAAATAATTTGTATACGGAGATAATTCAGAGATGGCGTAATCTGATTACAAGCTCTATTACGTAAGGAAATCCTACAATTACGTAAGGAGAAAATTGAAGTGACTGCTGGTAGGAAACTTCCATCCGTACATTCTGCATCTACTTTTCAAAATTCGCTGAATGGCGTTTCTTTTTTCGCGGCGTTTTGTGTTTTTCAAGAGTTCAGAATTTCCTTCTTGGGACACCCCAACGCGAGTTAAAACGGCAGACGTCGAAATCCGTTGTGGTCCTTGAAGAAAAACTCAAATCAGGGTGGGCCGAAGAACAGGGCCGGTCTAGTAGGAGCCAATGGGCCCGGATTGCAAACTACCGCGGCCCAACGAGGCCATCTAAACAAAGACTGTAGAGGGATCTTGAGCCTAACTCTCTGTCTGGAAGCCCAAACGCACAAAGCTGCGTGAATAAAATATTCATCGCAAATTGCGAATAATTAATTTTAACTAAAAATTTTGACTTACCATTTGAAAGTACCAATCACTAGTATATACACGACCAAGTAAATATGTCTGACGTTGAAACTCCAGTTGAAGTTCAAGAAGATTTCCAAGTTGTTGAAGAATTTACTCCAGTTACTTTAGCCACTTCTATTCCAGAAGATGTTCAAAGAGGTTCCACTGAAATTAAATTATTTAACAAATGGTCTTTCGAAGATGTTGAAGTCAAAGATCCATCTTTAGTCGACTACATTCAAATCCAACAACCTGTCTTTGTTGCTCACACTGCTGGTCGTTATGCTAATAAGAGATTCAGAAAGGCTCAATGTCCAATTGTTGAAAGATTAACCAACTCTTTAATGATGAACGGTAGAAACAACGGTAAGAAATTAAAAGCTGTTAGAATTATTAAACATACTTTGGAAATCATTAACATCTTAACTGACTCTAACCCATTACAAGTTTTAGTTGATGCTATTGTCAACACTGGTCCAAGAGAAGACACCACTAGAATTGGTGGTGGTGGTGCCGCTAGAAGACAAGCTGTCGATGTTTCTCCATTAAGAAGAGTTAACCAAGCTATTGCTTTATTAACCATCGGTGCTAGAGAAGCTTCTTTCAGAAATATCAAGACTATTGCTGAAACTTTAGCTGAAGAATTAATTAATGCTGGTAAGGGTTCCTCGACTTCTTATGCTATTAAGAAGAAGGATGAATTAGAAAGAGTTGCTAAATCTAACCGTTAAGAATTTTTGTGTATATTTATTATCTTTATATATTTTAAACTCTTATCTAACATTTATAATCTAAATTTGTGCAATCAATAATAAAGTAACTAACTAATTAATTTTAATGTTTTTTTCCGATCTTTTTTCTTCTATATTTCTACATTCTTGTTGAGAATATCTGTACTACCATGGTTTATTTACTATATGATTCTTAATTATCATCTTTCAGTTAGAATCACATGTTAATATCTAAATATATAAGTTAAGAAACAGTTAAAGAGAAAAAATCTACATATATATATAATTGTAATGTTAATCTCTAATGAATATGACTAATAAAATAGCTTCCCCTAATTTGAACCATTAATCTGTTGCAAGATCAATTTATCAACATGCAAGAAAGATATGGCTAAAATAATATCTGCCAAGATGACTAAAGAACCACTGATAATGTAACAAAACCATAAATATCCATTCTTAGCTAATATACCAGTGAAAATTGGACCAATACAACGAGCAAAAGTTTTGCCAATATTAACAATACCCATGACTCTAGTTAAATCTTTTGTTGGTATCAAATTAGTTAAAAGAATTTGTCTAGAAGTAACGTCCATGGCAGTGGTACTAAAATGCAAATTCAGTAAAATGACAGACCATACTAAACTATTTGATACAAATGGTAATAAGATAGAAAATATACCACTTGGTATCTGCACTAATAAAGTTGCCTTTACTGGACCAAACCATCTGGGTAAGACAGATGATGGTAAAGTGGATGAAGCCATTACGATGGTAGTAATGAAAAATAGAGTACCTAATGCGATAGAATTTAATTCAAATTGATATTTGAAATAATAAACCATCCAAGCATCTGTCATGAATCCAGAACCAAATGAATCAATCATAAAGATGATTAACAATCTTATTAAAATGTGAATAGATTGTTTAGATAAAGTCGTACTACTATTTTTCCTTGTAGAATCATCAATAATATCGATATTATTTATTAAAGGTGTTTGTTCATGAATGCTTTCTCTACGTTGTTCTAGCAAAGGAGCCATATCATTTGAAGTTATTGATTCCACTGTTACTGGATCGTTATGGAAATGAGAATCTAATTCAGTCTTACTGGATAAAGAGCACATGATAATAATCTTAATAAATGCCAACATAGCATAAAGTGCAAAAGTATATTTATAAGAATGCAAGTCATCTAATTGCCAATAAACTTGTAGCCAACTGACAAAACTACCTGATAGTATGGCCCCCAAAGCTGCACCAGTGGTACCGACAAGTGAATGAATGGCATAAATTTCGGGTCTAATACTATTCTCTGATAAATGAGCAATCATGGATTCTTCAATCGATTTAAATGGTCCTACTTCATTGCTGGAGGGTGAAATGACACCTAGTATGGCAAATAATAGCAAACACCAGTATCTTTCGCTGAAAGTGAAGACAATACCACTAATAAACATCATAATGGAACCTAGAATCAAGACACGGCGTCTTCCCCAAGAATCTGCATACCAAGTTAGTATGTATGATGCCAAAACATCACCCACTAAAGTTAGTGACATAAAGATACCGATGTATGATTCATTGGGTACGATCTTATTTAGAAATAACGTCAATATTTGGTTTGTAAGCCCATATGCTAACAATCTGGTGAAAACCGACAACCAAAGTAGCTTAATGTCCTTGGAGGCATTTTTGAATTGTCTCCACATATCAATTTGTCTGTGAGTTTCGACGGTTTATTGTCTATGAGAAAAAGAAAGATTTGGTAATTTTTTGTCTGTTCTGCTTGATTACCACGAGTATACCTAACCTACTTATACTTCTTAGTATAGCTACTGGTAACTCTCAATTTAGGGCTGCTATTTTTCAATAAATTTGTCCTATCTTGTCATCTGATGGTGACTTTTTCGGTTTTTTCTTTTGTCAGATATTCAGATTATGTCATTCATGTCCTCTAAGAATTTTGTCAAAAACTGTGCGGAACCGGCGCGTTAGCAAAACTAATTGCGGAAGTGCCATGACAATCTTGAATTAAATATTTGTAAAAGTTATATACTTTGTCCCAATTTTCGACAACTATTGTGACATATTGACATTTTTTGTCGGGTTCTATATACATATTTGGTCTGATTAATCTGCGGCATTTCCCAAGAGAGAGTATTCAATGACAAGACATCTCTCAATTTTGCAAAATCTGATTGAAATCTAGTAATAGAATAGCATATACACATGAGAAAGTTTAGGATTACAAATGACCTAAGAAACGTTGTATCTACAGTGTAGAGAGGGTTTCTTTCCTATAATAACAAATACCCAATACATTAATTTAGAAAAAAATGAAAAATTTTATCGATGCCTAAAACAATTGAATCATTGAAATGCCACTAAATGATTCACATACAAACACAAGTGACCATACTACAACTATAAACAATACTACTACACAACCTAGACGAAGAAAATACGCTTGCGTAGAATGTAGGCAACAAAAATCAAAATGCGATGCTCATGAAAGAGCACCAAATCCATGTACTAAATGTTTAAAGAAAGGTTTGCCCTGTGTCTTGAAGAAAGAATTCAAGAGAACGTATAAGAGGGCAAGAAACGAAGCTATTGAACAGAAATTCAAAGAATTGACTAAAAACTTAACTAAAATAAATGATAAAGAACTTTTGGAAAGACTTCAAAGAGAACAATTACAAATATTAGACAATAGTAACTTCACTAAAGATAAGATTAGAAATTCAACTACTTCATCAAATAGTAATAATAATAGCAATGCAGACTTAAAGCAATTAAATATATCCAACTCGACTTCAGCTTTGTATCAAAATTTGAATTCAAGTTTCAATACAATTACAGCTGATGAAATTAATATTACCAACGAATTGACTGATGATCAACTATCTTGTACTCCAAAATCGTTAGGTGATGTTATGTTAACTTCACAAGATATAAAAATTTGTTTCCAAGAATTTGTGTCAAATTATCATCAATTTTTACCTGTGGTGGATTTGACTAAGGGTTGTGAAAGAATTTATTCTCTATCGCCAGCATTATTTTGGGTTATAATATTGATTTCATTAAGAAGAGTAAATTTGTCAAATGATGTTGATAAAAATATATCAAATAAATTAAATCTACTTGTGAAAAATATTCTAGCTGAGATTACAATTTCGCCAATAATTAGATACACTCCAATGGATAATGATGAACCGTTATTAAATGTTGCATCAGTTTATTCTGTACAAGCTTTCTTATTGTACACTTTTTGGCCGCCATTGACTTCTTCTTTATCTGCCGATACTTCTTGGAATACAATCGGAACCGCAATGTTTCAAGCCATTCGTGTTGGTCTGAATTCAGTTGATTTTTCAAAAGAATACGCTACAACGAATTCTGAATTAATAACAGAACAAAGAAGGACTTGGATTTGTTGTAATATTGTCTCGCAAATAATAGCAACAACTTTTGGTTTCCCAGCTTATGTATCGTTTGATAATATTATAATGAGCTCTACAAAGTATTCAAATTCAGCAATTTATGAGAACTTGAAAGATAATAAGAATATAAATAATTTTATAACCGATGATAACAGTGTTGCATCCAATAATAACGTTTCATTGAACTTACCAATTCAATTAAAGCAAATGATTCAGATTATGCACTTTGATAATCAAATGATCAGTACATTGAATTCAAATCCGTTAAACAAAATGGGTATTTGTTCAAGTCAAGATATGAAACCACTATTGAACGTTTTACATCAACAATTAGTTCAATTAGAATTGAATTTAACAATAAATAATAATAACAATAAATTAGATAACATTAGGACTTTTTTACTTCTCGTTTCAAAAGTTCATTTATTAACTTACTATTTCAATGATTCAAAGGATTGCACAACTAACAAAGTCGCCAATATTTCAACAAGTAGATTTAATTTAAATACAAGTTTTGACACAAATTGTGGGTTAGTGAAATGTTATAGTGCAGCGATAAAGTTATTATTACATGCTAATAAAATGACAAAAAATGATATCAACATTATAAAATATTTCCCTGGCTGTTTCGTTTTAACTATTTGGCAAGCTGCTTGTATTATTGCTAAATTAATTCATTCATCACTGAGAGATTTACTTGATATTGAAAAGGGTAAAGAAGCTTATAAGATTGCCACTAGATTAACTTTAAATGCTTCTGTATTGAAATATGATATGGCTTATAGATCTTCTGGTATAATGAGAAGTATTTGGAGTTTGTTTGCTCAAATGTATCATGATTGGCAAGAAGAAAGGCAAATAAAGAAAAATAAAAAAGATGGTAGTTATGATGAATTTGAAGAATTCAATTTAACTATTACTGTTAAATCAAGAATGTCTGTTAGTGTTTTTTTTGATTGTCTTTACATATTGAAAGCTAAATGTGGTATGGCAAAATTACAAAGGGAAAAGAAATATAATTCGAGAAGCAGTAGTTACGTGAAACTGGAGAACCACCAATCATCGAATGGTAGCGAAGAAAACTCCGAGACTAACACCTTGAATAATGAAAATGATAATGGTCAAGATTTAGATGTTGAAGTTATGAATGATGAAGATATAAACCGTGATGAAAATCATAAGAAAGATTTGACTGAGAATCAAGCACGTAGATTAATCTCTATGATTCCACTAGATCCAAATCCGATCAATGCTGGTAATACTTTACATAATAACCATCTGTTAAGTAATGCCACTACCATTTCACCTATGGAAAATCGCTCACCATTATCAATCGATCATTTAACAAAGATGTATAGCTCTTTAGATGCTATACCCTCACAAATTATGGATAATGCAATGCAAGATCAAATGACAAGCAAGCAACCATCACTTTCACAGAACAATCAACAACAACATGGTAGTACAAAGAATGATACTTCTAATAATAAGAATAATAACGGTAGCGAATACGTAGACAATTTTGATCAAGAAAACGATACAAATTATCCATTATCGGAAAGTTTGCCTATGAACTCCAATAATAATATTGGTTTAAGTTATCTAAAGCCTGAGAAAGCAGATACTGTCCTAACACTTAAATCACAGCCACAACAGCTCCATGATACAAATGTATCGTTTGGAGACGTAATACCACATACAGAATCACAACGTGATTCACCTACACTGCAAGAATCGTGGGATAATTGGAAATCTGACATGGTTTGGAAGGATGTGGACATATTAATGAACGAGTTTGCATTTAACCCTACTGTATAAAACTAGGGTTGGACTTCTTATTTTATCCCATTTCATTAGGTTGTTGATTCCTTCGGTTTCTGTAACCAACACCGAAAAGATTTTGTAATAACCCTAACCGATTCACTAGTCGGCATTGCCTAAACTCGAGGGAAGCCCTAATGCGGTTTCGATGTCGGAATTTTGGATTTTAATTAGCAAGACTTTGCATCACTTTGTACGAAGCTTAAAATTTTTCAATTGAAATTTGAAAATTTTCCAATTCAAATGATGATTTTGAAACTTATTGGAAAATAATTTTAGAAAATAAGTGCAAGTGATGGCAGATTTACAAGATAGAGAACCAAGTATCATCATCAATGGTGACATCCCAGACGCAGAGCCACAGTCAGTGGCCGATGAAGATATGGATGATGTTGTCGACACCGTTTCTGATGAAAAACCAAAGAAGAAAGTAACTTTTAGTGATGACTCAGAAAGCGAAGAAGCTAAAAGAAAGAGGGAATTCGAAGAAGGTGGTGGTTTACCAGAACAACCAACTAACCCAGATTTTAGCCTGTTGAATCCATTATCTGCAGAAATCATCAACAGACAAGCTACCATCAATATCGGTACCATTGGTCATGTCGCACACGGTAAATCTACAGTCGTTAGAGCCATTTCTGGTGTTCAAACTGTTCGTTTCAAAGATGAATTAGAACGTAACATTACCATTAAATTAGGTTATGCTAACGCTAAGATTTATAAATGTCAAGAAGCAACTTGTCCCGAGCCTGATTGTTATAGATCATTCAAATCTGATAAAGAAATTTCACCCAAATGTGAAAGACCTGGTTGTCCGGGTCGTTATAAATTAATCAGACATGTTTCCTTTGTCGATTGTCCAGGTCACGATATCTTAATGAGTACTATGTTATCTGGTGCTGCTGTTATGGATGCAGCACTTTTATTAATCGCTGGTAATGAATCTTGTCCACAGCCACAAACTTCCGAACATTTAGCTGCCATCGAAATCATGAAATTGAAACATGTTATCATATTACAAAATAAAGTTGATCTAATGCGTGAAGAAAGTGCTTTAGAGCATCAGAAATCTATCTTGAAATTCATTAGAGGTACTATCGCTGATGGTGCTCCAATTGTACCAATTTCTGCTCAATTGAAGTATAATATCGATGCCGTTAATGAATTTATTGTAAAGACAATTCCCGTCCCACCAAGAGATTTCATGATATCACCACAATTAATCGTTATTCGTTCATTTGATGTTAATAAACCAGGTGCAGAAATCGATGACTTGAAAGGTGGTGTCGCCGGTGGTTCTATCCTAAATGGTGTTTTCAAATTAGGTGATGAAATTGAAATTAGACCAGGTATCGTCACTAAAGATGATAAGGGTAAAATTCAATGTAAACCAATTTTTTCAAATATTGTTTCTCTATTTGCTGAACAAAATGATTTAAAATTTGCTGTTCCAGGTGGGTTAATCGGTATTGGTACTAAAGTTGATCCAACTCTTTGTAGAGCTGATAGACTTGTTGGTCAAGTCGTTGGTGCTAAAGGTCATCTACCAAATATTTATACAGATATTGAAATTAACTATTTCTTATTACGTCGTTTATTAGGTGTTAAGACTGATGGTCAAAAGCAAGCAAAAGTTAAAAAATTAGAAACTAATGAAGTGTTAATGGTTAATATCGGTTCCACTGCTACTGGTGCTCGTGTCGTTGCCGTTAAAGCTGATATGGCTAGATTACAATTAACTTCTCCTGCTTGTACAGAGGTCAATGAAAAGATCGCTTTATCAAGACGTATCGAAAAGCATTGGCGTTTAATTGGTTGGGCTACTATCAAGAAAGGTACCACTTTAGAACCAATCGCCTAAATTTAGTTAAATAAATTTCTCTAATTTATGATTGATTATTGAAATAAATTTATGTACATTTAAATAAAAATAATATATTAACAAATTAATCTGATTAAGACTTTATGAAGGAAATTTATGAATTGTTTCTGTATTCTTCGAACTATCTTCTGTAGGGATGGTAACATTTCTGTAGGGATGGTAACATTTTTATTATGGTAATTTATATGTAGACGGTGCTATATATAGAAATATAAATATTTTTTAGCAAAGAAATACCAACACATTCAAATTAACCTTAAGGAACAGATTCATCCTTTTCACTCACATAAAGAGTCTCTAAGTATTCCTTTGATTGATGAAATTTTATTACTGAATCACTTTGCATGAGTCTATACATATAAACTCCTACTTCTTCAAAGTATGGGAATAACTTTTTCAGTATCTTTAACGATTGCATGATACTTTCATAACTATTATCTGGCGTTAATTTGTCTAATGTAGTAGTTCTGGAGATGAAACCATTGTGATGTTTGGATTGATTTTTTTCTTTTCCATTATGTTTATCATTCCTACAAGTCGATTTATTACTAATATCTGTAGGTATTTTTAGATGCAAGGGTTTATTCTCCCTTGAGAATTTTTTGGAAGTAAGTATTCCAGCATTCTTGATTAAATACGCCTGTGGAGGTTTCTTTATTTCATGATTGCTCAAGGGATCTAAGGCCTCTAATTTGGGCAGTGGACTAATGATTGTTTCAACTTTTTTATTTTTATATCTTTTCGCTTTAGTTGGAGACATTGCAGTGCTTTTAATTGGTGATGCAGGATGCAAAATTGTGCTAGTAATATTTTCACGTAGACGATGGTTGATATTCAATTGATATGGTGCTCCTACCATAATATAAGAAGAATAAATATGAAATGCCATTTCCAAACATTCATTTGTTTGCTTCATCAAAGCCGAGTCAATGGTATGCACAATTGAGTTTTTTTCGGAAATATCTCTCTTACTACTTCTAGAATCTATCAACCTTTTCAATACTGTCATTCTTTTCAGAAACTTCTTTATCTCGATGTAAACGTCTAAATTTTCTGCACAAAATTCTTTCTCCAAGTGCTGCCTGAACAAGTATCTCAATCCAGGATCAGATAATATCTGCTCTAGGCTTGCACATTCAATGTCAGCTTCATCATTAGCAATCGTTTGTGAATTAGAATTGAAGGACAAAGTATCGGAATTTGATGTTTGCTTATCTGTGGAAACGTCCAAACTTTCAGCAGAGGATTGCGAAAATTGATCAAGCTTCATATTTTCTTGCGCAAAGGTAGTGTCAAATTCATGATCTGATTTCTCTGTCGTATTCTGAGCTTTACTGTGACACCAGTCGATTATAGCCCTTCCTGATTTGGATAATGTGAAATAAGATGACCTGCTGATACAAAATTTACTCATATGAAGCCGACTTGATTTATTGAGAATTGGTAGAAGTAAACCTGCTTTCAAGAAAAGGGCACATAAACTGATAGCCTCCTTTGGATATGCAATATCAGTACAATCCATGATCCATTGCCATAAAGCTTTGGATGTGAAACAATATTCGACCATCAGTTTTTCATAGGCTTTGGAATTTTTCTTAAAGAATAACCTAAGCCCTGTATCAGAGGTATAATACTGGATATGAGAATCAGAATCTGGATTTGTAAAAAACTTGTGGAACAATGGTGATACCCTTCCTTCATCATTCAGTACATTTTCGGGAATTTGATCTAACCAGGGGATGATCTCCTCCTTTGGTGTTTTATCATTCTTTTGAGGTAAAGTGAAGTTAGGATTGCTTTCAAATGAAAATATATCAGTATTATACTCCAATAAATGTGCCAATGATGGAATTTTATCCATTTCAGAAGTTGGAGACCAGATATTAGGCTTTTCTCCCATCATTCTTATTAATAAAACATGCAATAACTTATCGCTATGTATCAAAGAATCAGTAATTGAGCTTCTTTCAAAAGCAAAAATCGACATTGTATTTAGCGATGAGTATAAAATTTTAGGTATTCTTTTCAAACCAATATCCTTGGCATATTTCGTTAAAATCGCTACACCCTTTGGAGTTGGTTGAAATAGAACTTTTTCCTTTGGTTGTATCCTGGTTCTATCTGCAGGAGTATGTAAAAGATGTGCATCCATAAAGGTAGCCAACAAAAATCGAGCTAATGTTTCCTTTATTGAATATGAAACATTAATACAAGTAGTATTGCTTTCTGCTTTTAAATGTAAGGATTCCATCTTTGAAACAGCATATTCGATAGAAAATGAGTATGGATATCTCTTAGTAAATACACTGTTGAATAATGGCTTAGGCTCATTACTGTTTTTTTCATCTAATTGTAAACAAATCAACAAAACAGCGTATACTGTTTTTAAATCATCTGTAAATATTAGTCCATTAGGTGTTCTTCGAAAGCTATTAGAAAGCAAAGGATGTGAACTCATTTCGTCCACTTACCTATGCATTTTTAATCAAATCAAGAAATTTGAGTAAAAAGTCGCTTTATTAATAATAATAGTCTTTACTGAGAATGCGATACGAAAACTACCACGTTGGTCCTGGATAAACTACAACGAGCATCAGCTTGACTTGTCTTAGAATGTCTGAAGCTAGTTGCTAATCCTTTTTTTGTTTCAGAAATTGTGAAACATTTCATAGTAATTTCAGATTTTCGTTAGAAAAAACCTCAAATTGATTCATTAGAAGTAGATAGCACAAAAATGATGTTCTATCAAAAGTAAACGGACGCTAAAAATAGACGTAACTCCTGCAAAAATCATGAGGGCTTTCACTATACGGAGAAAAAACTCTTTAACTCTTGCAAAGTTTGGATTTGTTGCATGGCTTGTTCGAATGAAACAACGCAATTGGTGGCAGTATTTCCTCTATGAAAAGATGCGTCTATGATCATACTGGCTTGACCTGTCTGCTTTTCGGTATCAGTTATTATTCTAGTCAATAATTTGAGAATATATTCATTGTAAATATCAAAATAGATATTTTCATTTGGTGTGTAAACAACAAGCAATTTGCAGACCAAAAAAAAATACTGTAAATATTTAGAAGCAGGTAGAGGTTGTTGCAAAATAGCTTTATCATCCTTGTTCATAAAATAACAATGAGTTTCCAACCAATCTTGAAATTTTTTATCAAGGGCATCAAAATTTGATTGAGTCCTGTCGAATTTACGATAAAATATGAAATAGAGTTCATATGGGATAACATATCGACTTGGTATATGCTGATGTTGATCCATAGCATAAGTGTTAAGATAATGTTCAGTCAAATCATGTTGCTCAAGCAGTAAAAGTGCTGAGGTTTCATCGGTTTCATTAACAGTATTTAAATAGTCCTGATTAAAGTCAATCAACTGGACAATAGCTTTCATAAATTGCGTCTTATCGGTGACATTCGGCAAATTTTCGTAAACAGTTTTATCTAAACATTCTAATTGGGGCTTGAGTTGCTGCCATAAATATGATTTATGAACGAGTTTACCACTCTTTGTTTCGTCAAAATTTGGTATTATGGCTGTTATGATCCTCAAATCATTAAATTTCAAAACTTCGAGGACTCTTGCAAGCATTTCAAGGTAATGCTTTCTAGCAATGTTACTGATATCGATTGTAATTACACAATTGTCATTATTGTCATTTTTCTCATCTTTTAGATAACTCAAGATATGATTTTGGATTCTTTCAACATTAAAATCAATCCACAGCGATAGAAGTGTTTCATTTTCATTCAGACGTTCTTTAAATTTTCTCCATTCATTTTCATTGTTAGCAAGAAAACTTTCTTGAAGCTTTTTGGTTATCGTGACAGACTTAGAGATTTTATTTGTCTTGTAAAGTTTGATTTTGGCTAAAGGTAAGGGTGCATCATTCTTCTCTTGTATATGATCTATGATACCGTCTGGAGGAACGCTGCTGGTAGATTTACGTATTGTGCCCAATTCCATGTGCCAATCATCGTGAGCCATAACGCATTAGTCCAGGGAAGTTATTGTTATATATTGTTAATTTCATTACTTATAAATTTTTAGTTCAAAATTTTTATTGTGAATTTTCCAACTAAACAAAAAAAGTTTTCATTTTCCAAAATGTACCCTATCAAAGTGATCATTATCACTTCAGCGAAGATTGTAAAGGAGGAGAGACATTATCATACTCGAACAATATTTTTTATAATTATAATTTACATTTATATATATATATATATATTTTTTATACTGCTGTTTCACCGTATATCCTTTCAATATTGAAAATGTCACATTCGATCCAATTATTTTTTACCAACGGTTTCCCAAGAGTCATCATTGGAGTCTTCAACGGTTAAATTTGCTGTCTCCTTAGTCAATTTTTCAACATCAGTGTCTTTAGCAACTGCTGTTTCTTCAACTTCTTCATCATCTTCATCATCTTCACCTTCATCACGTAAGACATCAAAGGCGGATTTTTGTACTTTTGGCTTTTCTTCAGAAACTTGAGATTCAGCTAAGATTTTTCTACCAGAGGTTCTTTGCTGTGGTTTGTTGAAATTTGAACCACGGGCAGCACCCCAATCTAAATCAGGTTCATCTTGCTTTGGTCTAAATTGTTGTCTCTCCTTTGGTTTGTAGTCTGAAGCACCGAAATTGGAACCACGAGCAGCACCCCAATCTAAGTTTGGTTCTTCCCTTCTTGGTCTAGATTCTCTGAAGTTAGCACCACGAGCATCGCTCCAATCCAAATTTGGTTCTTCTCTTCTAGGTCTAGATTCTTTGAAGTTAGCACCACGGGCATCGCTCCAATCTAAGTTTGGTTCTTCCCTTCTTGGTCTAGATTCTCTGAAGTTAGCACCACGAGCATCACCCCAGTCTAAATCAGGTTCCTCTCTTCTTGGTCTAGATTCTCTGAAATTAGAACCACGAGCACCACCCCAATCAAATTCATCATCCATTGATCTGAAACCACCAGATTTTCTTGGAGCAGCGACAGAAACGTAAACAGTTCTATCATTTAATCTAGTAGCATTGAATGTTAAAGCTTTCACTAAATCTTCACGTTCTTTGAAAGAAACAAAAGCCATACCTCTTAATCTAGTTGGATCTTGGCTATTTCTTGGTAATTCACATTCTTCAACGGAATTTGGTTTTTGTAAACCATCTTCAACCCAAGCTTGAACACCTTCTGGAGTAATATCCCATGGAATATTATTAATAATAGCTCTAAATGGTGGATAATCAGGTACTGGGAATTCTTCACGTTCAAATCTTTTATTAGTGTCTAAAGCTGGATCTAATCTATTTCCTCTAGCGCCTGAACCGTATTGGTTACCGCCAAACCCACCAGCACTTTTATTTTGTGCCTTCAATTGTTCTAAGGGGATAGTATTAGAAGCAGTATTATCAATTGTGATATTAATTTTATTTAAATCAACATCTTCATCGTTCCATGATGAACCGAAGGTTTCATCATTTAAGAATGAATTTAAATCCATCTTAACGGTTTTCTTTGGTGGAGCCATTTTTCAATAGTATATAATTTCTTATAATCTGGGTATGTGACTATCTTTCCTTATTGCAATCGACTAATTGAAGTTGCCAATTGGGAAAATAGTTTATGTTCCCATTTGAGTTTTTTCAATTTGGAAAATTTTTCACCTTGAAAAAAAATCGGTTGGAAAAAGGCCATCACAATTTTGAGGGTCCTTTTGTCTCGTTTTCGCCAATGTGGCATAGTATTTGAAACATGAAAACTTTAGTTATGCTCCATTGGGGCTCCTACCCGGACAGCTGGATTCTGACTTAGTCATGGTAAATTGAAAAGGCAAGCCTATGTTGGTACAATTGGTAAAGAATACAACTTCTTAGAGAACAGTTTATGAATGGGAATGGTATTTGGAAGTATTACTCATAGCCAGAAACAAAATGCTGCTTATATAATCAATCACATAAGCAGCGGTGGATACCGTAAGCAACTGCATATGCCGTAATCTGCTTACTCAGCTGCAATTCATCTGCAGTTTTTCGGATTGAAAAATTCAAAATTTCACTTTGGATGAAAAAAAAAACCATCAAAATTGAAACTTTAAAGGGGCCATAAAATTTATAATATATATTTATATCCATACAGTTTAGAAAATCTAAATCGAGCCTAGCATATTGCGTGCAATACAGCTTTTTACATATATACATCTTATTCTTTTTTCTTTCTTTTGCCTTTTACTTTTTATGAGGTACGATAAGCAATAAAGCATAAGTAGTAATGTTTATAGTAAATCTCTTTTATCGAGTCCCATTCGCCGTTTGGAAATGGGTCTTTGGTCTCGTTTTTTTCAAATACGTATTATATCTTTTAACAGGTATTAACATCATTTATTTTAACCCACTAAAATTTAAGTTCGGATTTAGATATAAGGATGAGTGGGAAATTAGTAATATCCAGATTATTCCATTACAAAGAAAAATTGTGGTAAGTGGATTCAAACTCTTCAAATTGCCTTCCAAATTAAAGCAAAATGTCGATAAATCGAATAGTGATATAAAAACTACCGTCACCGATGAAAAGAACTATGATAATGGTAATAATAATAAGAATAAAAATGATAATGGTAGTAACACTCACTCTGATGATACACTTGCAGGTTCCAGTTCAGGTTCCACTGACGATGATGACACCGATACTGAAAAGGAATTGCATGAAGTCAAGTCTGCTAGCAAACGCGAAAGATTTGGCTCTCTTCTTGATAAATGGTTTGATGTATTAATCTTTCTTTTCGATGACTTCAGAATCGCATTAAATCATATTGAGTTGAGAGAGCTAGACTTTGAACTAGATGTATTATACTTTGTGTTAAGATTAGAAAATACAAATGACGAACATTTTGTAACCACTGATTTAATGTTACGCCATGCTAATTGGAATGGTACTGATGTATTATCCGATTTATATTGGGTTAATAAGTTCAAAATTCAAGATGATAAGATAGAAAAAATTATTACCGATTTGAAACTAGGTAAAATAATCATGCCCATGAAGTCGATTGAAAAATTGAAGAAAAACTATTCAAGTCCAATGAACAAAATTGTTGATGAGACCTCCAAAGAACCTTTAACTATCTATGAGACGGTACAAAATTTAATAAACAAGTTTAATAATATTTCGAATGATATGCATAGATTACTGGAATTGAACGTCACTATGGAAAGTTTTCAAATAAAAGATTATTCAATTACGATGATGTCAGAGTTACAAGAAGTTAATCAATATCTAAGCTTTTGTATCACTACAAATAATTTTACCTTCAATTTATCAAGATTCAAATCCACAATGCCTGGGTATCAGCTAACATTCAATGAAGAAGATTCGCCGTTGAAGGCAAGTTTAACAATGTCAAGGTTTAGCGTTTGTTTAAATATCAAACGTAAAGATCAAGAAAGAAAACTAATTAAATATTTGGATATACCGAATATATCACTATTTGGTGAAAGCAATTTAATATCACAAGTATTTAAGCACACTTACGGTAAAACGATAGAAAACTGTGTTATTAATTTGAAAGGTAATATTTCTTCCCCAACATTTGAGATTGACATTATGGATTGGTCTTTTTTGAAGGCATTCTTAGCAAATATCAAGGTTTTCAAGACAACTTTTGGTACATATAAAGTGAAACAGGGAAAATTTGATGAATGTTCTTTAAATCCCAAGGCAGTAATATTAGAGTACTTTAAAAGCTTTCTTCCTCTTGTTAATGCAAAAGTTACTGTAGATGAACCAAGAATGATTATGAGATACAAAGACAATTTGATTATTTCGAAACTATGTACCTTACTTATCATCTGTAACTCAAAGAGATTTCAAAAAGAGAATAAAGAATCACTCAAAGAAGAAACTTGGTATCAAAGTGTCATAAATCTCGAGTTGTTAGATCTTAAGCTGAAACATATTGAGAAGAAAGTTAATTACAGTCATACTTTTTTCAGCCTTGGTAAAGCTACTTTACAAGATTTCGTGAAGATGATCCCCACAACAATGGTTTCCTTATCTGGTTCTATTGAATCATTCACAATAGATCTTTCAGAATTGCCCACCATGGTTATGTTAAATGAAGTTGTGAGAGGTTTGGATTGTCAAATGTGTGTAGTTGAAAAGGATTACTTTAGGCCACTTTATGAAAGATTTGCATCTATGGTCAAGCAATGTCGCGCTCAATGTACAAAGATTTGCGAATCTAAAACTCAGCCCATTATTTTGCCAAGTGATTTCTTATTTCAACCATTGCCAGAATTTTTTGATTATATTAAAGTCGATATTACTGATTTTGACATAATTCTAGGTGCAAGATCAGTTTTCATGCCGCCAGAAATTTTTTCTTCAGTGGTTGCTCAAAGTTCTCATGATCTAGTTGATAACCAATTAAGAAAGTTTTCTATAAAAATGAACCAGTTGCAAATTGCCCTATCTGGTAATTATACCCAATGGAGGAGTAAATATGATGATACTTTTATTGGTATGCAAAAGGCTGCTGAAACTTCATTATATCGATCTTATAACGAAGATGGTGGTTTAGACGATATTTCAACAAGTGAGTCGACAGAAGTTGGTTATATCTGGTCATTTGCCATATTGATAGATGACGTTACATGTTCGGTAATCGGTGAAGCACCAGATGCCACCAATCAATTAACCAAGAGGACATTCTCTAAGATGAAGATACTATCAATTAACGTTTTCCCTGAAACAGAAGGTTTTGAAGCACAAGCTAGTAAAAAAATTGTAATTCAAATAGACAATAAAAAAATGAAGGTAGTTTTTTCTTTGATGAATATGTTTTTGGTCATATCTGGTGCTCATACCTTGAATCAGATTTTTAGAAAAAGTTGTAAGTTTAGCAACAATGATTCTTGGGCGAAACGGTACCTTATTGATCTGGCGAAAACCAAGAAGAAAAGCTTTTTTCAACTAGTGAAATGGAAGGAGATCATCTCCTACTTAGATATTCGTTTCAGTTCTGATCTCTTCCATCAGATTATGCCACTTCCTAATGGTTTAAATTCCAAAGTTGAAGCTTTCAATATCTTTGCTGATATCAACAATCTTCAAAATATTAATGTTACAGGTGACGCTCTGAGAGTGTGTATTGAATCCCCAACCAGGAAATCTTACTGGGAAAGATTTATCGTTATCAATAGGTTTAAAATCGAGACTGACATCATGAAATTGAAAGAACAGAAAAATATGAATTATTTGCAATCGCTAGAGGCACCGCCTGTAATTTTCTTGGAAAATGAATCATGGCATTTATCTGTTCCGTACAAATTTGAGTTACATAAACTAATTGACAACTTCTCGACAGTTTTCAAAACTATAAAGCAAATGATATATTCATTTAAAACTTCCAAGAATAATTTAATTATATTCCCTCATGCTGTTAAAAGCGCAGCCATACCGAAAATCAAATTGAAGTCCATGAGATACATTCTTTCAATTGATGATGATCCATTTGAGGCTGAAATGAATATGATATTTCAGCTTGGTTTATTGGAACAAAAAGCTAGACTAGCAAAACTTCATGAATTTGATTCTATTTCTATGGAAAGATTGCAAAAGAATAATGATTTGATAATGAACAAGGATGACAAAATCAGCGAATTAATCGATAGTCAAAAACTTCATCCCAACGTCAAAACTTTGCGTAAGGCTTCAAAAAAGAGTGCATTAGTTGCAACTCCATTTAATATCGATGGTAAATCAAATAAAAAAGTTAGCTTAATGGATGCTATATCTGACGAGACAAAATCACGTTATAACAAATTGCAAGAAAACTTTTCAATTTCCTGGATAAGAAGGGTTCAAACGCTTCGTGAGAAACAAACCAAGCAATTCAATGAAAACTTTTCGTTTATTTGGGGAAATTTTAATTATGGTTCCTTGCCAAGAAACATCCATGAAAAGGTCAGGAGCTTCAAGGCATACCCATTTTTATCGAGTTTGATTATGGAGGGCATTGATGTAGATCTTTGTAGGCCTTCATCTGACATCGATCATTTACCCGATTTTATTCACAGCGTTGGTAAAGGTGTGCCAAAAGATACGAAGTATTCGATAATGATTCCACTTCATATCGATGCACGTTTTTCAGAAGTTAGATGGCATATGCGAGACTATCCATTACCATTCATAAATGTCCCCCCACTTGACGCTACACAAACGAAAGAAACTGCTGCATTACATATATATGGTGACTTAGTAGTATGTGAAGATATGGTTCAAAGTGACCACGAGTATAGAGTAGTTTTTGTACCATTAGTCCCTTCGATTGTTTTGGAGAATACGGATCCTTACTACTCATTGAAAGTTCCTAGAACTATCACTTCAATCAAGTTCTATACTGATCTGAAATTTGATGTATACTCTAAGGATACTTGCCAAATACATATTGGTAGTTCATATCAACCTGCTATTCAGCAAACAATGCAGTGTTTGGAAAACATTTCCAAACCGCCATTAGATCCATCACAAAAGACAGGTTTTTGGGATAAAGTCAGATATTTATTCCATGGCTATATTAAGATATCATGGCCCAGGAAAGGTAAATTTGAAGTTGCAATGAAAGGTTCTAAAAGTCCATATGCCATTGGTAGTGAGAATGCTGGTTTCGTTCTTGGCTTTGGTGGTGACGTTATGTTAAATGTTAATGAAAATGACGATCCCAAAAAATTTTTGTCTTGTACTTCAGATACTATTTACTTTGGCATACCAAATTACTTTTCGAAACCATTATATGTCTGGTCGAAACCCAGCTCGAAGGCGATATTCATTCCAACTCATGAAAATAGCAATCTACAGCAATTTGCATCGTATTATTATTTAATGAAATTAGAAAGCAAGAAAGACAAAGAGAGGCATATGACAGCTATGGTTTCATCCCATTTCGAAAAAACGCCTGTTAAACTTTCTGGTGGTGTTACATTCAATATGGGTTTGATTTTTGAAAGAATTATTACTGGCAAAACAATGAACGAAAGAACTTTCAATTCTATTGAGCATTATAAAGTGCGCTTGTCAAATCCAATTTATATTCCTGATTTACATAATCATGACTCGTATGCTGGTTTCAGAAGTGAGTTTCTGCATATGTCATTAACGATCATATCTAAGAACAAAGACGCCTATAATTGTCTACAGTTGAGTCCCGGTTCGTTGGCTATTTTTTTCAAATGGTGGAAGACTTTTTCAGGTAATTTCCCAGTTAGACGCGGTAAGTTATTTAATATTCAAAGTAATGCTCCTAAATTTGGGGAACATTTAACAACTATTTCGTATCATGCGGACGCATCACCACTTTTCATCAGTCATATTGTGCATGAAAATGATTCAACTAGTAATGCTATCAAGAACTTTATTGAACACGTTGAATTTGTTGGTGTTAAAGGCAGAGTTGATAACTTTTCTCTAGATTTACATCAAAGGAAGGAATTGTTAACGCAATACAATTCTATATTGAATATTAGGAAAAGAGTTAGAAAGATGAAATTCTTAGAAGGGCTTGCTCATTTAAGTAAGATTGATATACGAACAATTAGCGCTGAGTTTACCAGATTAGACTATGTGGAAGAGAGAGAAGATGCTAAATATGATATCTGTGATAATGATATGTCATGGTTAGATCTTTCCGATTTTGAAGAAGTTTTCTTTATTAATACTGATAACTTTTTACCTCATGTTTATATGCGTCCATTGTTATACGCGCCCGAATTTATTTATGAGAAAATTGCAAGTTATGGTAATAAATACCAGTTGGACTCAAAAACTTACGAACCTATCAAGCCATTTGTAAATAGTGTTTCTCATGATTGTGTTTTACATGATAAATTCAACATTCCAACTGATTTAATAACTGAAAGAATCAATACTCTAAATGAATATAAGGCCAAACTTGATAGAAAGTTAGCAAAATCCAGTGACCCACATGAAAATGAAAAAAATAATAAACTACTAGCTGAAATTAAGATTAATTTAGATACATTAGATTTATTAGCGGATGATTTTAGCGCACTCCGTTATGAACATGATATATCTACAAAAGAAATTCGTACCTATAATATTGCCACCATGAATATTATTGATAAATGTGGATCATCACGTAAAGATTTTGAAAACAGATACTTAATTTTCCATATGTTATTAAAATGGAATGAGGAACTTAGAAACGTTATACTAAAATATGTTTACTATTTACAATTGTCAAGTAAGTTCTCATCCTTATCATCACAGAAGACTATTAGAATGATTGAAGAATTGATTGATTATAATGATCAGCGTGATAAATCGTATAAATCTAGGGCAAATTCAAATAATATGGACAATACAACTACTTCAAGACCTAAAAATAATGATAATTTTGAAATTGAATTTGATGAAAATGTTGCTACGATGACAGATAAATGTATTAAACTGTTTGAACAGAAAATGATATCATTGAATGAAGAATTACCTAATATACTTCACAGTAATAATTTTATTCATTTTATGCTACCACAATTTCAAATAACGACTAAACAAGAGCCTGATACGACGCTTTTGATCACCACACCTAATATAATGATGAAGACAATTTCATTTGAGATGAAATCAGAGAATGATAATGTCTATTTGGAAGATATTTTCCTAGAGAGGACAGGTATTGTGGTTAATAATGCGAATGCATATCTTTTCAATAATAAAGATTTTACAACTAATTATGAACTATATTTTGATAATGCAATTTATTCACCCATGACGCGTTATAAGAATGATTACGATCAATTTAATGGTAAATGTGGTACAATTGATAAAAATAAAAATATTTTCCCTCCATGGCTTGGTATTGAATCAATTTTCCGTAATAAATCAATTAAACCATATAATATCGTTGAAGATATTAGTGTTGTCATGCACAAGCAAAATGTTGTACCATTTTCAAGTTATTATGATGAAGTGAAGGATAAATTTGATGATAAGATGACATTACAAGTTCCCAAGATTGAAATTACACTAAATTCTAAGAAATTTAAATTATTATATGATATTATTAATAATCTAGTTATTTATCACGAAACACAAGAAGTTGAATTGCAAAAACGTATTGATAAGATGAGGATGAGATATGATTATTCTATGTTAAATGATGTTCGTGATGAAATGAAACAAATGCATGAAGGTTATAAGATATTGTGTGCTATTGAGAAAGAATTAACATTTAAGAGACGTATATTAAATAACGATGAACTAATTACATTAGCTGAAGTTTATATGGAGAGACAAAGTATTCTTTTAAATATGTATATGAATATGGAAATGATAAAGACTAATTCAGTACTTGGTAGATTAAACAGTATTGATAATGAAGGTAGATCAAAATTGATGCGTATCAAAGTTAATTTAATCAATTTTACGATGTTGAATGATAATGATGATGATAATGGTAGAGGTGGTGTTTTCCTAAATGTTTGTTTGAATAAATTATTTTATCAAAAGGGTTCCAATATTAATGGACAAGAAGATAATAAATTATTGATTAATATGATGACTATTGAGAACATGGATAATGATACAATTTATAAGCAGATGCTTAGACCATATGAAAGGATTGAACATTGTAAAGATTTGGCGTTGTTTAATGGTAAGAATAGGAATCAAGGAGGTATTGGTAGTGAAGTTAATAATGTTGATATGGATAAACCATTGATACGGATACATTGGAGTCAAGAGACCCCGGTTGGTGGTATCAAGATAGTTAATAATATTGAAGTTATTTTCAGTGGATTAGATATACAAGTGGAAGATTGGAGAATAACGAAGATATTACATTGGTTGAACTTGTCGTCGTTGAAAAGAGAAATACACGAAGACGACGATGACGAAGAAGATGAAGTTGACGAAGATGAGAATGATATGGTATTAAACGAGATGATGGAAAGATCGAACCAATACATGATCATTGAACAAATGAAGATCCATGCCTTTGAATTGAATGTTTCTTACAAGGGCCACGGTAAGAAAAGGTTGATCAATGTGAGCAATTTACGTTTACAATTCCCCGAGTACGTGTTGTTACAGGAGACGATCAGATTGATGGACCTTTTGAAGATGTTGAAAAGGCTTGTGATTCGTATTCTGTTGAAACACACGGGCAAGTTCCTGACGAACAAGATATCCTCGCCGCGCAGAAACACGCTCCCTGAGGCACGCAGCGGCGCTGTGGTTCCTCGCTGAGTGTTGCCGGCGGGTCGCCAGCGTGTTAGCAGTGCGTTGGCCCGCTCCTTTATGGCGGTGGGTGCGGTTGCCATGGCGACGCAGAGGCGGTGTCGAGGACGGGCCGCCGTTACCCGCACGCGCCGCGGATACAAAACGCAAATCGAAAACTGAAAGCCAAAACAAACCAAAAATGTCACAACAAGCCAGTTCGAGTATCAGGAGGAAGTTAGTCATCGTCGGTGATGGTGCGTGTGGTAAGACGTGTTTGTTGATTGTGTTCAGTAAGGGCCAGTTTCCTGAAGTCTACGTCCCCACCGTGTTCGAGAATTACGTCGCTGATGTGGAAGTGGACGGCCGCCGTGTTGAGTTAGCACTTTGGGATACCGCCGGTCAAGAAGATTACGATCGTTTGAGACCCTTGTCGTATCCCGACTCTAACGTTGTGTTGATCTGTTTCTCCATTGACTTACCAGACTCCTTGGAGAATGTGCAAGAGAAGTGGATTGCAGAAGTTTTGCACTTTTGTCAGGGGGTCCCAATCATTCTTGTTGGTTGTAAAGTGGATCTTAGAGACGACAATATGACGTTGGAGACTTTGAGAGAGTCTGGTCAACAACCAGTCTCCTCTACAGATGGTCAAAACGTGGCAGATCAAATTGGTGCTGCCGGTTATTACGAATGTTCCGCCAAGACAGGTTATGGTGTTCGTGAAGTCTTTGAAGCTGCTACTCGTGCCTCTTTGATGGGCAAGTCTAAACAAAACGGTAAGTCAAAGAAGAATAACAAGAAGGACACCAAGAAGAAGAAGAAATGTGTCGTATTGTAAGTTTTGTTCTCAAACGAATCAAAAAAAATTTTTTTTATATCCCTGTCTATGTTTATTATCATCGTTGATCGCACTTAGAATCGATGATTACCAACCCTATATATATATAAAAACTTCAATGTATACATGTTTGTCCCTATGTACACCAATCGATCTATTTTATTAACGTGGCTGTGGCTTTGCTAATTTTGCAATTTGAAACTTTTCACTATTGAACCACGGCCATCTAATCAATAAAACAAGACATACTTGTTAGCCACCAATGAGTACACAGACGGATCCACAGGACATTGTAGCCAGCATCATCGAGTCGTTCATCGAACTGGGTGTGTCGTTGTACGACTATCCTGGTACGCAGGATGCACAACGTGGTATGTTAACGAATTTGCAAAGGAATGTACAAAGGTTACAACACTTGAACCAACTGGCCAATGATCCAGAATCACTACAAGTGAATGTACCATTGGAAGTAGTTCAATATATAGAGGATGGTAGAAATCCTGATATATACACTCGTGAATTCATTGAAGCCATCAGAAGGTCAAATCAGTACCAGAGGGCGAAACTGCTAGCCTTGCGGTCGTTGAAGAACACACTGGCGGAGAAGATAGTAGAAGAATTCCCTGATCTGCAGGAAAGTGTGCAGCTTATACTGGATAAGACAGAGATGGACAAGAAGGAGACACCGTAAACATAGTGGGTAGATCTATACCTTACTGTGATAAAGCATATACAATACACTATACAATGCACTATACAACATACAACATACAACATACAACATACAGCATACAGCATACAACTTAACAACACATCGATATACAAGACAAGAACAAAACGATACAACATTACAAGAAACAACAACACAAAGATGAAAACAGGAGATCTGGTGCTTTGCAAAGTGGGGAGCTTCCCGCAGTGGCCCGCGATGGTGGTACCTGTGTGGTTTCTGCACGATAAGGTCAAGAGACGGGCCCAGACAGGTAAGGTGCCCGTGTGCTTCTTCAACGACACGACGTACTACTGGGTGAAGCCTGAGAAGCTGGTCCCGCTGACCAGCGAGATGATCGCGGCGGGTCTGGACAACAAGAAGCTCACCAACGTGATCGTGAAGGGCGCTTATCGCGAGGCCAGTCTGTACGGCCATGACTTGAACGGGTTCCTCAGCTTAAAGGCCCAGCAGGAGGGCAGGTTGAAGCAGTTCCAGAAGCTGCTTGCCACCAACGCTGATATTACTACTACAGCTACCAATACTGCAAGTACCACTACTTCAAGTACAATTACTAGTACCAGTTCTAGCACGGTGGAGGAGGAGACTCACGTGGAGAGGCCCACAAAGCGTACCGTCCATCAGCATTTAGTGACCTCCACCACCAAGGGCAAGTCTCCACGCTCACGCCGTCACAAGCTCGACAGGACCCGCAACGTAGAGATCTGCCACCTGTTCAGAAGAAGACTGCAGGCGAACTTGCTACAACGGGACACAAGACCTTCTTTGCAAGTTATCAAAGAGTCCTTCGTACTGTTGAACAAGATCGTAGAGAACTTAGACGGATTCTTCGATGTGCAATGTTTACAAAAGACCAAATTGCACAAAGTCGTCCAACTCATAGAAAGAGACCCACAATTGGAACAATTCCATTCACTTTGTAAGCAGATTTTACATTTTTGGCACCACTGGATTCAAGATTTGAAAACGGAAAACAACTCAGTGGATCCCACTACTACAAACCAACTACAACAATAGCGTAGAATAGTAAATATGCAGATTACTAATATCATGGCAAAAATGGAGGAACGAGATTTGAAACATCTAATAGTAGACTCCAGATTCGTTCATTTAGCCACTTGTTCTTTACAAAACGTACCTAATATTGCATTAATGCATTACCTTTATGTTCAAAATAATGATAATAACGGGAATGATTCTATCATTTTATCACTCGGTAAGGATACAGAATCTTATCAAAATTTAATTGAAAATCCAAAAGTTTCTTTACTTTTCCATAATTGGATTTATATATCACCAACACAATTATTAAATACGAAAACAAATAATACTTCACAGTTTAGTGTAATGATAAAGGGCAACATAGAGATCTATCAACAATTTAATAAACAATTTAAATTTTGGAGATCAAACTTACTTAAATCAAATCCAGATGCTGATAATTTTATCTTACAAGATGATAATATCATATTAAAGATTGACTGTCAATATCTAAAAGTAACTGATATAAATAATAATATCAAAATTTATAATTGATGCATATATATATTTTTAAGTATATATTGTTATATCGATTCATTTGGAATAGTGTGATAAATCTACTCTCACTGGTGAAAAAGATCTTGATCTAGATCGACCTCGACGAGGTGAAGTATTCAAATTGCTGTCATAAATCTCATCTAAATAATTAGATTTAACATCTAATAGATCGATCAAATTATCTCGTGCAATTATTTTAGAATTATCTTTCAAAAATTGAATCTCTTTATTTAGTATCTCAATCTCTGAATCTTTCTTATATAATTCAATTTTCAATGATTCATTTTCATTTTGTAATAATTTATATTTATCATTCAAAATTGAATAACTATTACTCATTTTATTATCATACAAATTATCTGCATCAATATTGGATTTCCTTATTTGTCTTAGTTTATTGATTTGCGTTTTATCATATTGTAGTTCATTCAGTTTTTGTTGAAATGCTCTCGATTCTTTGATTTGTTGCTTAATCCTTTCATAATTATTTATTAATTTGAATTTACTTATATTGGGTATAATATTTATATTTGAACTTGTCATATTTGTCGTCTCCCCTGTAAAGATATCTCGTATACTATTTATTATCTTACTAAATCTCTTGTCTCCTTTCTTATTATTATTATTATTATTATTATTATTATTATTATTACTGGGATTAGTCTTGTTAATTCTATAATTTTTTTTAAATTTGGACAGGTTATTATTACTACCATATGGGTGTCTAAATGGCTTGTCTTCAACACTATTTGAATCAATACCTACATCATCAGGATCCTTAAATGTATTATATCTATTTGAATTATTCAATCGTCTTACCCTCTTACCGTTTGTTAATCTATCTTTATGATTTTTCACATATTTATATTTCAGATGTTTAATTTCACCTGTTTCATATTTCCTGGGATCTTTCAAAAACCATTCATTGTACAATTTCTTTATATTATTCAACATACAAAAATTTTCTTGATATTATTTTGGTGAAATTGTTTTTGTTTTTGATTTTTTTTTGAACTTTTTTTATTTTCATTTAAGATTTTTGAAATTCATATTCGATTCAAAATCCAAATAATACAACTTCTTTCAAATCTCTCGATTCGGATAAGCTTTCCGTTGTTTAGTTATTACGCCATAGAGATAAAAAGTAACCACGGAAAGGTTTGAAAGTAAAAGAAGAAGTAAAAAATGAAGGATGCGAGGTTCGAACTCGCGCGGACACCGTCCAACAGATCTTAAGTCTGCCGCCTTAGACCACTCGGCCAACCCTCCAATCGTGATTTTTATTGTATATCAGATTCGGGCAGTGGAAGCGCAGACAACTATTATTAGTATATAATAGTTAAAACAGATGGATCTTTGAACTAATAAGATCACTTATATCAGAATCAGAATCAGGTTAAAATATATATCAAATACTTGTTGTTTTTTTTTATCAAAAGGAGACAAATTATATAAATCAATTAACTAAATAATTGCAGCTTTTATATTAATTCGAAACAGCTTTGTGGCTGAAGCATTACTAATATAGAATATTCTAGACTTGTGGAACACT
>JAMSGM010000040.1:0-105624 GCA_030462875.1 Grigorovia humatica | reverse complement strand
GAGGAAATGATAATAAAAAGAAAATCATATAAGTAAAAGATTTTCTTTTACATTGAAAATAAGTATTAACAAACACATCCTACGCAATTATTGTACTTTTATACAAACATTTATACGTTATATGTCTGTTTTATGACATGTATTGTTTTTTCACAAAAAGATTTTTGCCACTTCAATATGGGAAGAACCATTTATTTCAGACAAGTGTTCATCATTAATCTTTGAAAAGTTAGAATTCATTATAAATTATGACCTTAATGTAAAAATCAAAATATAATATTTTTTGTCGCTGTCTATATAAAATAAATATAGAAAATATATAAAGAATTAATGATGAACGAACTGTCGGAAACAACGTTCTGTTTGTACTATTTATATAAAAATAATTTCTGTCCTAATTGATGATTTGGACAGATAAAAAGAAACGGTAAAAAATTTTCACTTAATGTTTTGATATTACCATTTTAGATCACTACTGTCTCATTATTTGTTTGTAATTATGTGTACACACACAAACACCGTAGTACTTTAATTATTTAGCACAATAGTGCTATTTTTAGCAGATTTATTAATATAATATATAATATATAATATATGAAATTCTTCATTGATAAACTTCTTCACTGAAAAGCTTTATATATTATATTTTATACATTATAACATATGCATTAGTTTAACAGAATAATCTTCTCTTCAGGCAAAACATGTCTAGTATGAGTCGCCATGGTCTCAACTTTCTACAAAGGTATGGAAAGCAAATAAAGGTGGCGGCAGCTGATTCATATTGCAGTGTATAGGATACTGCCTAAGTTGAAAAAGCCACGTGTGGGTGTGTGGTCTAGTGGTATGATTTCCGCTCGGGGTGCGGGAGGTCCCGGGTTCGATTCCCGGCTCACCCCACTATTTTTTTGTTGGTCACATGCAGCCCAAGCCTTAATTTTTGTTTTTTTCTTTCGAACGAAGAAGGAGAAATTTCCGCAATTGCGAGCAAAAATTCCGAAATCCGATATTCAAAACGCGTGACTTCAAAGAACCAATCAATCACAGAACAATCAAGAGTTGCAATTCAGAGAAGATATATATATATAAAAAACAGAGCACATATGGAACAATTGATCATCATTTGGAAATATTAAACCAAAAACTTTGATCGTTGAGTATCATCGACTGCCATTTACATTCAGAAAAACAATTTATTCTCTTCATAGGGATAAAGTTAGCATATCTTATTTTCCTTAAGGGCATCCTTTTTACATTTAAATATTTTACATTAACTTGAAGCTTAACACTTTATCTTCGTTGTGAAAAAAATCCAAAAAAGAAAGAATCATTCATACGAAAGCGTCATTACACTATAATAACATTACTTAATCAATTCGTCATCACTTAGAAATGTTATCTACACGTTTATTAATAAAACAAAATTTAAATATTCAAAGTAACAGTTTGAGAGGAATTCAGCTTTTGAAAAGGTCTTATTCAACACCTACTACTCTAAAAGAAACTTTTGCAGCTCAAATACCAACCAAACTAAATGAAATCAAAAATTTAAAGAAAAATTATGGTAGCACTGTTGTGGATCAAGTTACCTTAAAACAAGTTTATGGTGGTATGCGTGGTATAAAATCCATGGTATGGGAAGGTTCTGTATTAGATCCAGAAGAAGGTATCAAATTTAGAGGTTTGACGATTTCACAAATAAGGGAAAAGTTACCAAAGGCTACAGCTTTAAATCCAAATAATGATAAAACTACCAAAGTAGTTTCACCAGAGGAACCATTACCAGAAGGTTTATTTTGGTTATTACTGACTGGTGAAATACCAAATGAACAACAAGTTAAACAACTTTCTGCTGATTTAGCCACTAGATCGGAATTACCTGAACATGTTCTTGAAATATTAGACACTTTACCACAAAACTTACATCCAATGGCACAATTTTCTATTGCTGTTACTGCCTTAGAAAGTGAAAGTAAATTTGCAAGAGCTTATGCGCAAGGTGTCAATAAGTCAGAATATTGGAATTATACTTTTGAAGATTCACTGGATTTATTAGGTAAATTACCAACAATTGCAGCTAAAATTTATCGTAACATTTTTAGAGATGGTAAATTGGGTAAAGTTGATTTAAATGCTGATTATTCAACAAATTTATCAAGATTATTAGGTTTCAAGAATCCAGAATTTATTGAATTAATGAGACTTTATTTAACTATTCATAGTGATCATGAAGGTGGTAATGTTTCTGCTCATACCACTCATTTAGTCGGTAGTGCACTTTCTTCACCATATTTATCATTTGCTGCAGGGTTAAATGGGTTAGCTGGTCCTCTACATGGTCGTGCAAATCAAGAAGTGTTAGAATGGCTATTTAATTTAAGAGATTCTGTCAATGGTGATTATTCGCCAGAAAGGATCGAAAAATATCTTTGGGATACTTTAAATCAAGGTCGTGTTATTCCTGGTTATGGTCATGCCGTGTTAAGAAAGACAGATCCACGTTATATTGCGCAAAGAGAATTTGCACAAAAGCATTTCCCTGATTACGAATTATTCCAATTAGTTAGTACAATTTATGAAGTAGCACCAAAAGTCCTAACTAAACACGGTAAGACCAAGAATCCATGGCCCAATGTGGATTCTCATTCGGGTGCTCTGTTACAATACTACGGTCTTACTGAAGCTTCATTCTACACAGTTCTGTTTGGTGTGTCACGAGCCTTTGGAGTGCTACCTCAATTAATTCAAGACCGTGCGATGGGATTAGCCATCGAAAGGCCAAAATCGTTAAATACTGCACAATGGACTGAATTGGTAACGAAGAAAAACTAAACAGGATGTGGAAACAGGAGGAAAACGCAAGAAAAACACGAATAATGAACTACAAGAAAAAAAAGGCTGAAAATAGAACAATCAAGAAGGCAAGAAGAGAGAAAGGCACTCGAAAAAGACAAGACGTTTTCATTGCACAAACCTCTGTCTGGTGCTGAAAAAAATTGGAAATTTGAAAAAAAAACATTTTTCTCCAGGTTTGTTTAATACACTCACTCACTACTTGGACGCCCAACATGGCGATTGATTATTCACGTATTGATAATAACCCACGTATTACCAACCAGCGAATAATGCGAATCTGTCCATGTCATCCACTGACAAGCACACACAAACAGCGGTGTTAAATTGCCCCCTCACCGCCAGACGTCCCTCCGCAGTTTCTCTGCCCACTCGAAAAAGCACTCTGGAAAAAGCGGCCCCGCAGTAAATCTCAGCAGCAATCTGAAAAGTTTTAATCCCTGAAGTTGCCCCTTTATCAACCCATATATATATACCTACGCCTATACACGTATGTGTATATATATGTTTATATTTTACAATGGATTATACTGAAATTTTCCTTTTTGTCTACACCTATTTTGCTGCATTTCACTCGCACAACTTACAGATTACTATTTCTAATTTCTACTCACTGTCGCTTCTTCGAGAAGAACTAACAACAACAACAACAACAATCTTTCCAACAAGAAATATATATATATAGAAAACAAGAACAAAAAGATGGTAAAAATTGCTATTATTACGTACTCTACTTATGGTCATATCAATACTTTAGCTGAATCTGTTAAGGCTGGTATTGAATCAGTAGGTGGTACAGCTGATATTCTTAGAGTACCAGAAACTTTATCAGATGACATCCTAGAACAAATGAATGCACCACCAAAGGATGCCACTATTCCAATTGCTGATGAAAACACATTAGTTGAATACGATGCATATTTGTTTGGTATACCAACTAGATTTGGTACCGTTCCAGCACAATGGTCCGCATTTTGGGATAAGACAGGTTCATTATGGGCACAAGGTTCATTACAAGGTAAAGTTGGTGGGTTCTTCATTTCTACAAGTTCATATGGTGGTGGTCAAGAAGCTACTGTTAAGAACTGTTTATCTTATTTAGTTCATCATGGTATCATTTATGTACCATTAGGTTATAAGGAAAGTTTTGCTGAATTGGCTAATATTGATGAAGTTCATGGTGGTTCACCATGGGGTGCTGGTTTACTTGCAGGTGCTGATGGTTCTCGTGCTGCAAGTGATTTAGAGAAAAGAATTGCCGAAATTCAAGGTAGTTCATTTTATAAGGCTACATTAAAATTCTATCCAAGTGTAGATGGTGAAAAGAAACCAGCCAAGAAATCTAAAAAAGTTGAAAAGAAAGTAGAAAAGAAGGAGACTGAACCAGCTAAGGAAGAACCAAAGAAAAGTTCTCAGCCTGGTTTAAAGGACTGTTGTACTTTAATGTAATCCCAAAGAGATGGACTAAAAATATAAACAATAAGAAATGAAAATATTTTTTTTCTATCTTCAAGTTTTCATCGTTCATTATTACGAATAGAACAAAGAGGACAGAAAATAAATAAAAAAAAAAAAAAGACAGTTCAAATAAACGCAAAAGGAAAAAGAAATTCTTTGTATTTATTATCATCCAAAATTTCAATTCATACTATTCTAATTAATGTTTTATTTTCTTTTTCTCTTTTAAACTAATTTAATTTTAACTAATTCAACGAAAATGAACCTTAATCTGGTTTAACCTAATTTAATTATATGTATGTAATCTTTATATCTTTAACGTGTTCAAATTTAATTTTAATAGAAGCGAAACTGATCCTGTTTTTGAGTCCAATCCTCTTTTTGGGGTCCAGCACTTATCGGAAATATATAGTTTCGCTTAATTGGTAGCAACCAATTATAACATGCCATATTTTTGTATAGCTATTTATATATATATGGTTTCCTAACTTCAAGGGGATATTATTTCATGAGGCAATGTGTATTAGACTACTTCCATGGCAAAGTGCGTAATCTTTTCTTTAGATACTTGCCCTTATCTTTCAATTGTGTGATCTCTTCTGTGTCGATCTTGCCAGGGTATACAATTCTCTTATCTGTTTCGTCCATCCCGTGGTCGTTCTTCTCCCTTGCCAGCTGCTGTTTCCAAATGTGACGAACTGACCCTAGACAGTACATGCACACCGTGTTTGCCCGTTTGGTGTGGCCACAACTGGGACACTTCTCCACACTCTGTATCAACGACACTTTCCGCATGGCGTGTGGGCCCAACATCCGGGACCTCTTCTTGGAATAACTCACTTTCTTCTTCGGGACCGCCAGCAGCACGGCCTCTTGCAGGTACCGTGCCACCACACCGCTCCTTCTCGAAAGCACCGCCAGCATCCTCTGCAACTGCAACGCCTGTCTGCCAAACCTGAGCCCTGAGGTGTCTGCAACGCAAGTCAAATGCCTCTGGGGCCTCGAAACGAACAACCCAAAAATTTCCCGTTGCGGTTTTCGAAAACAAAACAAATTTTCTGTTTTTTTTCACGGTTTTGTCACAGATCACAAACAAAACAACACAACAGCACCAACACAGCAACAACAACAACGCCACAATGACCCAGCAGCCCGTGTCCTACGTCGGTTTCGACACCATCACACAGCAAATCGAGCACAGATTACTGAAGCGTGGATTCCACTTCAACGTCATGACGGTGGGTGAATCCGGTCTCGGTAAGACGACTTTACTCAATACTCTTTTCTCTACACATCTTTTCGATGTCGATAACGACGATTCTGCCTTGTTGTCGCCTCGTCAACCAGGTAAGACTACTGAGATCACCGTCTCGCAGCATCATTTGCAAGAGGACCGTGTCAATTTGACAGTGAATGTTATCGATACGCCCGGATTTAATGATTTTATCAATAATGATAAATGTTGGGAACCAATTGTGAAATATATCAAAGAACAACATTCACAATACTTGAGACGCGAATTGACCGCTCAACGTGAAAGGTACATTCAAGATAATAGGGTACATGCTTTAATTTATTTCTTGAATCCAAATAATATCAAATTCGGATTATCTAAATTAGATTTAATGACATTAAGTAAATTGGTAGATATTGTTAATGTTATACCAGTCATCGGTAAGAGCGATACGTTAACAGAATCTGAAAGAAACCAATTTAGAGAATTGGTAAAGAGACAATTCATAGAAAATGATTTGAACATTTATCCATTCGATCAAGATGAATTAACTGAAGATGAATTACAATTGAACGAAAGTATAAGATCCATTATACCATTTGCTGTGGTCGGTGCAGAGGATCAGTTCGAATTGAACGGTGAAACGGTACGTGGCCGTCGTAGTCGTGCGGGGATAATCAATATCGAAGATATCAATCAATGTGAATTTGTTTATGTGAGAGAATTCTTAATCAGAACACATCTACAGGATTTGATCGAAACTACATCGTATTTACATTACGAAAGATTTAGATCAAGACAATTGATCGCACTAAAAGAAAACGCAAATAATCGTAATGCACAATAAACGCAAAAAAAAAAAATGAATGAACCAAAACAAACTGTAACGTAATCCTATCCATATAATCTAGACAACTATATAAAAATTTTTATCCTTTCAATTCATAAAGTATTCTCAAACTAATCTTTTTCATTTATCTTTTATTGAGTTATTTATTACTCTATATACATGTATAGATACATACATATACATACAAGCTATTCAAAACGTTTTTATTTCTCTCAATTGAGATTAAGAAAATGTATACATATCTCTAATTACTGAAATATTTCTTCTTGCCAATGTCCAGTGGTATATATCTGTATTTGATCATATGTTGAATCTGTCTTCTCATCGTTAAACAGAACAACAATATGAAATAAACCAACAAAATTGGCCAATAAACAGGTATGTCGGTGACACGTGTTAATGTCAACAAGACAGCCACAATGGAACCCCTCATGACATTGAACCAGAACTTGAACTCAGGTAACCTTCTAATAAAGGGACGGAACTCTTCACTTTGTTCATTTGGTGTACCACCGGCTTCCAAAGTTTCATTTGCCTCGTCCTGTTGCAAAGTGACATCGAATTTAGGTGTCAAAAACGCCAAGAACTGGTTCAACCAGAAAATGTAGAAAGTGTAACAGGTAGCGTACCAACCTTGGCCCCAAATAATCCTCAAGAAGAAAATTACTTGTAAGATGGCAAACGCAATCCAACGTTCTTTGATGTGTGGTGTCACTTTATCCAAATAGAACTGGTAAAAACGTGTCAAGTCGCTAAGTTTCTCCATGGTGCAGCCGCGTGTGTGAAAACTATTCCCTCTGGTGTCCTCGCACTCTCGATGATCAGCAACAGCCTCGAGTCGAGTTAACACGAAACGAATTGCAAAAATAAATAAATAAAAATTCGAAACAAAAGTGGAAAATTTGTGATTTACAACGCTCGCTCCACAAAGGACACACCTTCTGCTACGCCGCGATGTGGGTCCTCCGTCTGCTGCCGCTGCTGGAACTCGCCCAGTGGGCCGCGTGGAACTACCAGTACAAGTACAACAGACTCCACAAGTCCATCTTCGGGTTGTCCTTCGACATGCAATGGCTGCTCTACACGCATTTGTCCCTCCAGATCCTCACCACTTGGAGCTACAAGTCCAACTGGATCGTCGTGCGACAGTTGCAGAACAGGTACCCGCTCTTCTACCACGATAAACACTATATACCGGTTTCCTGGGGGGTCTTCATCGTGCAATTGGCACAATGGTACAGGATCTCGGGCGTGTTGAAACAACTGTACACGTATTGGGACACCATACATATCCACCAAGGTGTATCACTTGGTTGTACCGTCTTGCACCTGTTGTTTGTCGTCGTGGGTGGGATCACTACATGGTGGTTCGCCTGGTGGTTTGGCACGCATAGAGGTAAGGATTCTGGATTGTTGGGCATTTTTTGGGTCGATCATATAAACTATTTATGGTTGGTAAGTCAGTGCTTCAGAATGATGTACCTGTGGCCACAAATATCAATCAATTGGATGGGACAATGTTGTCGTGGGATATCTTCTAGATTCATTGTGATATCCACGGCCACAACTTTATTTAAGATTTTGTTTTGCTTTTGGTTATCCAATAATCAACAATGGTACTATTACCCATTCAATCTAACTACACAATTTGTTAATATTATAGAATTTTGCTCACTTTTGATCATACTTTTCCAATCACAGTATTTGTACTTGTATAATAAACCATACTTAAAGAGAAAGTCTCTAAGAGGATTAAGTGCCTCCACAATATATTCCAAATTATAAAATCAAGTAAAAAGCATATACATATATATACATATATATTTAAAATATTATAATTTCTTTTTCACTAACTTAGTGATGAGTTTGATAGTTTTTGAAATATGTCGATCTCCATGGAAATCAGTTAATTTAATTGGTTTAGTGTATTGCAACAAATTAACAATCTCGAAATTTAAATTCTCTTGCAAAATGGGATCCCTAGTCAAGATCAAAATATTTGATTCAAGATCCAACGAATATGATCTGCTTGTATAATTGGATGATCCAACTATAGTAAGGATAGGTTTAATGGAATTAATACCAACATTGGACTTAAACCATATACCTTTTGCATGATATGACCAACCATTTGGTTCATTCACTACACCACGTTGCCATTCCCTTAATTGAATATTATTAATATTTTTCTTTGTTTCAGCCTTCTTCAAGAAAATTTTCGATAAATATAAATATGCGTTTGGTAAATATTTAGAGATACCCTTAGATTGATAAAACCCATTGGCTTGTGGTGATGCAGTAATTATTATATTTTCTTTATCTTTGATATTATTGTTCCCCTGTAATAATAATTTACTTATTGGTGGTATTATATTGAAATAACCAGCGGTAAAAATCCAATTAATCAATTCAGTATCATTCCCGTTACAATTCAAATTTTTAGCATTCAATTCATTTAAAATTGTCAAGATTGTTTTAAGTTCATTCGATTTATCATTTCCTTTTTCAAATAATGGCGTAAATTGTGAAATGGGGAAAATAACTGTTTGCCAATTATCCTTGCTTTTAATTGCAGTAGCGTTCTCCTCATTAATAAATTTATTCAAACATTTTGATACATCATGTATAAATTTGAATTTATCCTTTGTGGGTTCCACTGTTAAATTATCTTGTGACCAAAAAATTTTAGTACCGAGATTGGATACGTCTAATTTATAAGAAATGTTATTTATTAAATTCATCAATTTGAAATAGTAATTGTTTAGTTTAGGAGAGTTAATGACAAAATAGCGATCTTGTCTATTAGTGAAATAATCTCTTGATAAATTTGCACCAGTTAATATAATCTTCTTATTATCAAAACCATAAAATTTCATATGTTGTAAACCAATAATTTCATTAAATCTTTTAGGGTACCAAAATTTTTTCCATCTTGTATATTTGGGTGTCATATATAAGTTACAAATGACTCTATCTTCACCAAATTTTCTAATTAATTGGGCAATATGGTCCACCGATGACTTGAGAGTGACAGTGGTACCGGTATCAGCATTATTATTATTATTATTACTGGTTGCGTTAAATTGAAAATGCCTTGTATTTCTAATTCCATCAAGTAAAAAAAAAACTTTAACGTTTGGATTCTCGCTCAATCTTTTATCTATGGTATTAATCAATTCTAGTTCCTTTTCACCAATATACAATGAAGTTAGGAAAATCTTGTCCTTTGCCAAACTTATTTCATTCAGCAAGATGTTATAAAAATGTGACGGATTCTTCAGTATTTGAATTGGGGGGTCATTTCTAAGATTATGAGTTTCGGTGGTGGTGGCATTATCCACATTATGGGTATCGGGATCTAAACTGTCGATATAGAATCTCGTAGGCAGTAATTGACACAGTTTGTCGTACAATGTGTCCACAAACATTTACTTGTCTGTTCTTGTAGCCAAAAATGCTCCATTTTGATTTATTTTTTTTTTTTTGGTTCAAAATAATTTGATTTTTTTTAATTTGGCCTTTAAACGTTGGAGATTTGAAGAAGTTTGGGACTAAATCATTTTTAACACCCAACGAGAGGATGGTAGGACAACCAAATGCGTTGGAGGAAGGTGAGACGGTATCTACTTGGACAGTGAACGTTTCAATTTTTTCAAATTCAGTGAATTTTTGTCCACTGGTTGCCTTATATACTGTGTATCGTTGTTGTAGTGGTCCCAAATAGTAGTAGAATCACTCTTGTTGTCCCGTTCGATATTGTGTATTGATAATTTCCGTTGTTTGTTCTTTCTAGTCGTATTTCTGTTTCTACTGTTGTATTTTGTACCTCTTGAGCCGATATTGATGATTTTGGTACTTGAGTCCAAATTGGAGGAGCCCGCTTTCTGTACAGGCGATAAAGGTGGTGTCAAGACGGTATCTTGTATAGTGGAATCTACATTATCTGAGTCCTGGAAGAAATTACTTGGTAGTTCATTAATAACGTTATAAAAATTGTCTTTGTCAGTAGTGGAACTTGGGTCGATGATATTTAGGGATACAGTGTTGTAACTTTGATCAGATCCGTTTGTGTCATTTGCACTATAATATCTTTCTGTCTCCTCTGGTGTGTCGTTATCTCGATTGGTGTTTAGTTTAGTTATAAGGTTCCATAGTCTGTTCATGAATGATTCACAAGTTTGCAGCAAACTTACCACAGGTTTGGACCATGTGAAGAAATAGTGGGTTATATTGAAGTTAAGATTAATTTCAACAATGAATTGGTTACGTTGAATGATGCTGTACATTTTGCTCAGGATAAGTCCTGTCACCGTACCAATCCCGATACCTAGTACGATCAAGGCAATGACAAATTGTACCATGGTCAACAATAAGTGACGGTCAAGGGACAAGTTGGTAAAATCGTACAGTATCTTTTGTAATGTGGTCTGCCAAAATGTGTAAATTATCAAGTTCAGTGGTAGGTACGCCAGGTCCCTCAACGAGTTGAAGATGATGGCCAGCGGTCTTACCATGAAATTGTAGGTGGTGGAGTATATGGAAAGCAGCAGGTAGCTCATCGTGCGGTGTGCGGTGCGCGCACACAGGTTCACGCAGGACAGCAGCATGTGGTCGCGGTGTGTGTTCAGTGTGGTGTCCAGCCGTTGGTGCCCAGCGGTGGCCTCGCGGTGGTGGACCGTGGCGTGGGGCAGCGCTGAAATGCCGCTGCAGCCGCAACGCAACACAAGCCCTAAGCGCAGACGCGCCGTTACCCGCACGCCGCCGTTTCGTATATAAGAGGCGGTTCTGCCGCCGTTGCGTCTCGTCTCCGTCGCAGAGGACAACCACACTCCGATTCTGCCCCAACCGCACACCGCCTACCGCCTTTGGGTTCTAATTGAGGAGTAGAACAAGCCCTGCGGCACACGCTCATTTGATACATCGACTGTGTGCCGTGCGGGACCGTGTCTCGTTGCTGTCCTTGTCCTGACTGTGTCTCTTCTCTACACTGTTGGTCCCTGCAATGTTACTACATCATCTTTCTCTTTCTCTGGCCTCGTCTGGTCCCGATGTAAAAGATAGACTGGTACTTATCCTATATATCTAGTTACACACGTATATATATATAGAGATGTATATGCACAAAAGTGTCATACTGCAAATGCCTTGTTGATTACTCTGGTCTCAGATCTGAACGTCTTGGTGCCACTAGCGGATGCAACTGGCAAAGATACGTAATGGCCCACATTAAAAACATCATCGCCATCGTTAATATAACGGTACTTCTCCAAACACTTCAAATAATTTTCAATAGACGGTTCAATCACACACAATTTTGTTAGTAAAATTCCTTCCATTCACACATAAAAAAATTTGCTACAACAAAATGTAGCTTTCAAATGATGGTACCTTTCTGTACATACGTTTGATTTTGTTTGGGCGCTTTATACCAAAATGCCACTGATGCAATACAAACTACCAAAAAAACATTCACTACTGTCCAACTGTTCAAAAAATAAAGCAATTTCTGCTCTGCTTTGGCTCGTCCGGATTCACACATCATCTCTCAAGGTGTTCGACCTATCTACTGTGGAGACACATACTACTAGCATAAGCCATCGAGAAAAGGGAAATCACAGACAGCAATGACGTTGTCAAGATATCGCTAACAATAACAACAACCACAGAAACACACTTTGTTAGTAAAAACTCTCCTACATCTACAACACATCAACATGCAATTCTTACATACAAACTCATCTTCACAATGCTATATATATCTGCTAAGTTTTTGATACTTATACTTGGATGTTTTGTTCCTATGGAAAGTTTTCGGGAAAAATATATCACCTTTTTTTTATATTTGGCATTTGGCTTTGTTACTTGACAACATCGTAACCCAGCAGGAAGGGCTCGTCAGGTAAGCTACCAAACTTTAGACACTAGCTACAAAGATTGCACTCGGTGTAAACAACTTACCAGAAAAAAAAAATTATATTTATATGTATGGTATTTCCGAAAGGTTAAAACATTATAGAAAGTAATGAGTGATAAAAATACTGGCTTGCCCAACTCAGTAGTTGCCTGGTTGCAATCAAACATAAACAGCATTTACAAGACCCATGATAAAAGAATACTATTTAATGATATCTTGTGGTGTTTAACAAAATTTAAATCCATCTTAAGACCAAGAACAAGAGTATTCGTGGAAACTAACGGTAACTCTAAATTATTACTATGTTTATATGGTACTTTCTCCATCGCTAATCCATCTTCCTCCATGTACATCTCCTCTAACGTTTTCAATAATGAACATAATCAATTGATTTTACAAAATAAAATTACTGAAATACCGATCTTGATTTGGATCCTAGATAATTATCCTCATACTATTCCTTTAGTCTATATTGATTTAGATAAATTAAACGAAACAATCCCAAATGAAAACAAATTATTGATTAATTTATCGAAAAATATTGACTCAAATGGTCAAATTTACTTACCAATTTTTGAAAATTGGAATCATACTGACCCTAATTGTAACATTGTTAACATCGTGAAAGATTTACAAATATTAATTAATAATAAAATCCTTTTATATAAATTACCAGATGAGAAAATTAATCAAGAAACAACTACTAATGATAATGATGTATTATCACCTCCACCAATACCTAAACGTATACAAGATGATGATTTGACTCATTCAATATCATCAATATCCTTAAATACAGAAGACACCGATACGATAAACAAAACTTTCAAGAAACCATTTGAAACTGTTCTACCCCCCATTCAGTCTCCAAATGATAAGAATGATAGATTGACTAATGCTAGTAATGACAACGTTATGGGAAATAGTTTACCACCACCTATACCTGAAAGACCAATTTTATATTCTTCTATCAAATCGCAATCTCAAATTCAATCAAGCTCATCTAACACACCACAATTGTCAAAATTAACAACCTCTCTCGGGGAATCAAAACGAAATGATGACTCTGAAACAAAAAATGATTCCAAAAATGTTCAAACCAATTCTCAGATGGCTCAACCTGATATCATTGACCTAATGAATGATGACTCATATGTAAATTCAATTAATACTTCACAACAAATTGCAATCAACAGATTATTATCAAAATTACAAGCCTTGAATAACATGACACAGGATGACATTCAAAAGACTAAAAAATCAGAATTAATGAAAATTAAGACTTGTATTGAACAATTTGATCAATTATTCCAACATGAAAAGAGACAGCTTGATGAAATGAATAACAACATAGATTCGCAATCAAAATTAATTGATATGGAAATTGAAAAATTGAATGAGTTACAAAATGGATGGTCAAGAAATTTTAAAAAAATTGATGATATAAAATTAGACTCACAAGAAAATATTCAAATCACTGAGACATTAGGTCTCAACCAATGCTACCAACTAGCCGCAAAGGATAAATCAATTGCAGATACATTACTTTTACTGAATGAATCATTAAATAATCAAAAAGTTCCTCTAGATTCATTTGTGAGAAAATCCAGACAATTAGCTAGGGAACAATTTACTGTCAAATTTCATCTAGAAAAAAATTTTAAGTTTCTAGATAATACTAACTGAAGAGAATATCCTTGCTACATTAAGTAGTAACCTGTCACAAATGAACAATAATATTTCTTATAGTAGTAAAATTTGTACATCGCTGCAACGCTACAAGAATCAGGACCTGTGAACCACTTATTGTAAAGTTTTTGGAATATTGGTTACCTCATGCTCAACTTTATCTCAATCACAAACTAATAACAACATAAAGAGATTTTTTGGATTACCGTAATTTCGTAGCTAGTCTGTATATCCTGTCATTTACTACGCACCAAACGCATAGTAAGGCTAGTAGGTTTATTAATCTACACTAAATTTCACATTTTATTCAAGACCTAGTGACAAAAAAACCACAGCATTGTTGGAGTGAGGGTACTTTTGCCAAATACTCATACTACTACTCTTAATTACTCAGCTTTATTCAAGATATTGAGGCTGTCTCCATGAATAGTACTTGCATACGCTCTTTCTTTTGGTCTTTTTGACTGAAGATCGTTAAATTATATAATATGCGAACTATTTCATTCCAATCTTGTTACGTTGTTACTTAATCGTCTATGCCTTTTTTTATGTTTTTTACTGATGAGAAAGAAAATGAAAATTGACTTACCGACGAGGAAAACTATAGGCATCAGATCGTACTTTATGCTACCAATTAAAAACGCCTAAAGGCAGTTTTTGATCGATATATAGATAGCATTTATTAATTTTCGATTCAAAAGCTTTTTTTTTTACAAATGATTACATAGTTACTTAATTGAAATGAGGACGCATAACATGATAATCAAACCATAATATATATGTACGATCTCATTGACTGTTAAGTATCAGTTTTTGTTAAATTCTAGTTATCTGACACAACCCATTTTCTATCAGATCGTTCAATGATATTGAATTACTTCTTTTGTCGACTGCATGCGAATCGAAAGAGAACCTATATGAACATCTGCAATATCTGGATCAATCATTCTTTGTCTGATAGGGGTTCCTTTATTAACCTTTCTAGGAAGGAAAGTATTATATGAATATATATTCAAGATCTGATACAACTCCGCATTTAGTGAGCAAAGTAAGAAACTTCGGTTAATACATAAACAGTGAGATCGTTCTAGCAACAGAAGTATATGCACAAAGGCGGCACCAACAACACATCTTGACCTCAAATATGTATGTAAATATAAAATCATTAAGTAGATCATTAAGATACTTTCCTTCTTGCTTATACATATTTTGTGTCATTGCCGTGTATATATATAACAGATGTTTTATTTTCGAAATTTTCAAGTATTTGATTTTCTTGTCTTAAAAGCACTGTCATTCTATCAGAAAGAGGATAATGCAATTTCTTCGTTGATCTTTTGTACACTAGCACGTGTACAGCTTGAAGTTTTGACTAGATGGAATGCAGCCTAAATCCTTTGTGTGATTGACAATCGGCGTGGTGGAGATGTTCAAATCATAATCTCTTTCAAAGTTAACATGAATGTATACATATATAAAAGACTGTTATATATTATTGCCAGGTTTTATGGTTATTGGCATATATTTTGATTACAACAGTAGATTAAAAGTACTGAATTGATACCCAAAAAAGAAATATCATGTCTACCTTGGTTTTATTTCTGTCTCTCTGGGTTTTTCTGGTTAATAATGTTGTTTCAGCATCTGATTTTTTCCATCTACCCATAAGACGACATAATGTCTCAAAAGCAATATCGACCAGTAATAGCACTAAATATTCCAAAAGATTGCTTAATATTGACTTACCCTTACAAGCAAATGCTTACACGATTACCATGGGTATCGGTTCAACAAATCAGGAAGTGACCTTAATTTTAGACACTGGTTCAAGTGATATGATTGTAATCTCTGATGAAAATCCATCATGCTCTAGCGGTTTAGCTTATTATTGTAGTACATTTGGTACATTTGATAGCGAGTCATCTGCTACACTACAAAATTTAAATGAACAATATAGTTTAAGATACGCTGATGGTACCACATCTAGCGGTGATTGGGTTCAAGATTCAATTAATGTAAACGATAAAACAGTCGTTATGATTTTCGGACTTGCTACTGATACAGATTCTGTTGGTGTATTTGGTATTGGTCTTCAAGGTTTAGAAACTAGAGACTCAAAATATAGCAATTATCCGATGCAATTGAAAACACAAGGCCTCACAAAGAAAAATGCTTATTCAATCTATCTAGATTATGCTTCAGGTGATGGGGATATCCTTTTTGGTGCAATCGATTCAAATATGATCGATCCAGACAATTTTTATACTTTCCCAATGGTCAATCGTTATGCAGATCAGGGTGTTACAAATCCTATTAGAACTGAGATAACTATGCAAGGTATTGGTATGCAGACAAAGGATGGTGATCAAATAACTTTTTCTACCACAAAGTTACCTGCTTTGTTAGATTCTGGATCAACATTAAGTTACATACCTACTATTATTTTCGAGAGTCTTAACACCAATTTAGCCGACAACGGTATTTCTTTAACAGATCCTGTTAATGGTGCCTATGGAATTGACTGCAGTTACAGAAGCGATAGTGCAACATTAGTTGTAGTTGATTTTGGTGGTTTCCAAATTGATATTCCCCTAAGTAATTTAGTTGTAAATACCACTACTCCTGGTGAATGTGAATTTGGTTTCATGCCACAAGATACAGACACTGTTGTTTTGGGTGATACGTTTTTTAGTAGTGCCTACGTCGTGTTTGATTTAGATGATTATGAAATATCTATTTCACCATTGCAAAAAGAGGATGAGAATGCTCAATTTGAAACTATCGAAACTACTGTTCCTCATGCTAAAAAAGCAGATAGTTACTATAATACATGGTCCTCAGATGAAGGTGTTCAAACAGGGGGGAATATCTTCACCATGCCTGCCACTTCCAAAACTCCAATTTCATCCGTCATAGCTACATCCGTCGTTGCAAGCTCCGTTACGGTTTCAGCAACACCAGAGACGAAGATTTCATCAAGCAGTACTTTGAGAGCTCAAAGCAGCAGTACAAGACAAACAATTGCACCTACAATTACTACGTCGTCTTTTATTGCTTCTACCTCTAACCAGTACGAAACTGCTGTTGCATCAACAACTTCCGATAACTTAGATACCCTAACCCAAGTTGAAAGCAACACTATCACTACTACACAAACAAGAAGTGTCGATACATTAGATACCACATTATCAACAATAAGAGTGACAAGTGATGTGACTTTTGAAACTTCATTTGGTACAACCACTTCTTTCGGGTTCACAGAAAGCACTAACCCATGTGCGAATGATAATACCAGATTTAGTGGTTTCAGAATAAATTTTGATTTATTTCCCTTCCTTCGTTGGTTTTTTTGATGAGTGACAGTCAATACTTCCAAAATTATTCTTCATTTTGACAGTCATCTTGTCAGTTGAAACTTCTATTTTTCTCTTATACTATATACAAGATATTTGTCTATATTGTAATTTGTTTACGTCTTTTTGAAAGGACTGGTACTTTCCGTCACGATCTGGCGTCCGTTCTGTTTTTCCATAGGTGCGGCCTAGTAATAAGTGGAGATAAATAACATCGACTAATATGAGGCGGCTGACTGTCCGCAACGCTTTGTGTTTATTTTTCGGTTTCATCGAATAGTTTGATTTAGTCAAAATTTGTTAATTTCTTCTTACGGAACAATCTCAAGGAATATGTAGCTGCGATCACCAAATGTTTTTTATTGAGAATTTAGGGTGCTGATTTTGATTGTTTTCGCAATGTTTTCATATTCGTACGAGTTTGTTTATCCCTTCCTAGTTGGTGCACGCACAGTGCTACTCTTTCAGGAAGTTAAGGATTCTTTTTAAGGTTTAGGATTTTCCGAATGCTTTTCAGCAGTGAATTAGAGTGTTGGGACTTACGAAATCTTTTGAAGTCGGGATATCAGTACGTAATCTATGGAAATTGTCAACACTTTTTTGAAAGCAAGATCCATATGTGGTTCGACTAGTATTACTTCAAAAGAGCTACGATAATCATGGTTTCCCAAATAGGTAAAAGCAGTGATTTCTTGTTTGCTTCGATCTTCAACAGAACGCATACATAACTACCCAAACTAGATGAAAGAATTGCTATCTATTGTTAAAGCGCACCCTTTTGAATCGAAGTGATAATTTTGCCATTTGTAAAATGAATGCGGGTTAAAGGCAATTTTCTGCTTCTGTTTCTCAAATAAGAACAAAAAAGTAGGATAAATGGCAAACGGCATCTGAAAGTTGTGCCTCCATTTTGGCAATCATAGTAATAAATTGTTCGAACAATAAAGAGACCATGTTTTTTTTGTTTTGCACTAGCAATAATCCATTAAATTGAATGGCCGTAAAGATATACCAAAGGTTTTTGCACTTTAAACAATGGTGGTCACGAAATGTTTTGATTTTCAGAAGGGTGCTAATAACTTTAGCAATATTGTCTTAAATGAAAAACAACCTCTTGTTTAATGACTGCTTATTCTATTCGTTAAAGAGCAGCATTGCTTTTTTTTTTCTTTTTGCGCAAGAATACAAGAACAAAATTATTCTCAAATGGATGACTATTCGTATTGGCGACTGTATCATCATTTGACCCATTGAAAGATTTTATTGATTGCAATTCATTTGGTTACTACTACTCAATTGGACTTTTCGCTTTTGGTATTCTCAGGATTACAACCTTTGAAGTATTGAGATATGATTCTTTCCTTGTCCTGTCGTTGAACTTCTTAAAACTGGATAGCTCAGAGTTATTCAAGTAAAACATCAAAGTACTTAGCAAGAACTGCTTTATCCTCAGCAAACAATCAAAAATCCTGTTTCTCCTCATCCTTTCTACATGTTAATTCCCTGAGGCTTCATTAATAATGGACAGTGGGAACATGGATTTACATTCAACTATAAAATTTTATTTTGCATCGACTTGCTGTAGCACACCTTAAGCAAGAGTATGAATGGCACTATCACATGAGCTTTCCATAATTTTTGATCTTTAATATGCAAGCAATTATTTAAACTTATACAGGAATACCACCAAAACACCAAAATGGTTACCAAAAAGACGTTAATCTAACACTAAGTGGGGTTTATGTTTACTTTTTCCTCGCGAAATATATGGACAATACCCAAAAACGAAAAAATAAGAAATATACAATGCAATACAAGCTTAGATTAGTCCTTTCCTTCAAAAAAAATCTTAAAAGCGTTAAAGTTCTTCAACTGTGGTAGCGAAATGGGATCTGCTCAAACATAATTTTTCCCAGTTAGGAAGTTTCCTTAAACTTTAACTTGATTATTAGATGCATGCAGATCATTAATCAGCCAAAAAGATAAATTCAGTTTGCGTCAATTTCCGTTTTTTGAACCAATGCACATCATTTCCCAAACTAAATCTTTCAGTCCCACTTGGACTTTTCGTATTTTTTGTTTACATCAATTGCTTTGATTTTCATTTTGCGACCATTTGGAGAAGGGCCATTTTGTTATTTGCAGATATTTTCAAAATTCAATAATCAATTACTACTTCTGAGATAATCCAATATGCCGGTAGTTTATCACTATCTTGTTATCACCTTTGGAAAAAAACTTGTATATAACACCAGTCTTTATCTCAACATTCAAAAGTATTTCGTTACTCAAAAAGAAGCAAAACACTACCAACCACAATTGCAATGCGTCTGTCATCCTGGTCTCTTTACACTTTAGCCTGCTCTCTCCCAGCTGTTTCAGCTAATTTCTTTAATTTACCAATTAAAAGAACATATAATCCAACTCAAAATATGGTTATTAAAAACGCCACTTACACTGGCAGTAACATCACTAGTTTTGTCAAAAGAGAAGTTCAAGCTGACTTACCATTAGTTGCTGATTATTTTTCCGTTGTGGTTGGTGTCGGTTCTGATAACCAACAAATTACATTAATTTTAGACACTGGTTCAAGTGATATGATTGTCATTTCTAAGGATAATCCAAGTTGTGCTAATACTTTAGCTGATGTCTGTAAAACCGACGGTACATTTGACAGAAGTTCTACTACTTCCGTCCAGGATATAGATGAAGGTAATTTTTTCATTGAATATGCTGATGATACAACTTCCAGTGGTACATGGGTTCAAGATAACATTAACCTGAATGGTGTAGATGTTACTATGACCTTCGGTCTAGCTACTGACACTGACTCAACTAATGTTTTTGGTATCGGTCTAAAAGGTTTAGAATTTACAAACAGACAATATGAAAATTTCCCATTATTATTGAAATCTCAAGGTTACATTGACAGTAGTAGTTATTCTGTTTACTTACAGTATGACAGACAAGATGGTGAAATTATTTTCGGTGCTATTGATTCGAACAGAATTGATTTTAACAACTTCTATACTTATCCAATGATTAATACTTTTGCTTCTCAAGGTTATCTTTCCCCAATTAGAACTGAAATAACCATGCAAGGTATTGGTATTTCAGCAAAGGATGGTGAGCAATTCACAATCTCTCAAACAAAATTACCAGCTTTATTAGACACTGGTTCTACTTTAAGTTACGTGCCAACTACAATTTTTGATAGTATGAAGAGTATTTTAGAAAATAAAGGTATTTCATTGACAGCTAAGGATAAAGGTGCATATTCAATTGACTGTTCTTTCAGATCTGATGACGAAACAGCAGTTGTAGTTGATTTCGGTGGATACCAAGTTGATATTCCTTTAAGTCAATTGATTGTGAACACCACTTCTGCAGATGAATGTGCTTTTGCTTTTGCTTCCAAAGATAGCAACTCAGTCACGTTAGGTGATTCATTCTTTGCCGCCGCTTATGTTGTTTTCAACTTAGACACCTATGAAGTATCTCTTTCTCCATTACAAGATAATAATGGTAATGAATCCTTTGAAGGTATTGGTGACAGCGTCCCAGGTGCTAAGCAAGGTGCCAGCTACTCTAACACATGGACCGCAACTGAAACCCCAGTTTTAGGTGGTAACATATTTACTTTGACCAACAAACCTCATAAAACAACAATCTTAAGCCCAACAACTTCAATCTCAACAAGTTCAAAAACAACTCCAGCCCCATCAGGAGCAACTACAGGAAGACCTTACGCTACGACTAAATTTGGTTCAGTTACCCTTAATCTTTCATACCATCCAACTCAAACTACTAGATCTAGTAAACCTAAAAGCACTTATCGTACTACTACCACTTTCCACAATAATTTACTTGAAGATATTATTGAAATTCCATGTGATATTTTCAACTGGGTCGTTTCTTGGTTTTAAATGAGATTAGTATTTGAGATATTCTTCACCTTTTTCAAATTGTGATATTTTTCTACCTCCTCTGTAACATTTTTATATTTTTAACAATTATATTTTTATACCCTAATGATATCTTGAAAGATCTTTCTTCTACTTGTCGCAATTTTTTTTCAAGCTGCTTTTTATATAAACATGATTTTTATTTGTTCTATTTTTGTCCAGGCTTTTCAGAACTTTAGCATACTAGAAAATTGTATTTTCTCATTTGTTTATAACTGTCATGACGATAAACATTCTTAATTTTTCCTTAGTATTCCACCATTTCTGGCGCCGATGATCTTAGAATTATTTTTTGATCTCGACACTTTTCTACACACTTTGTTAGTCAATTTCAAAAAAAATGTTTCTGGCTCTTTTTTATATGCAATGTAATAAATATGACCAAAGTGGAGTGGGTTGTTCTCCTAGTTTGTCTCTTGGATATGTTGAATTACTTTTATTCAAAGACTGAAAAGTGAGCATTCCGTTATAAATTGCTTTTCTTCTGTGGGCGTTGCTTTTACTATATAATTAATTTCCTAACAGCCACTCTGTTTCAATAGATAAAAAAAATTCCTTTAAGTTTCATTTAAATTGAAGTGGTATTGCCATTTTATGGGACTTTGTTGATGTATGAGCTGATTAATTATTGTTCCCCTTTCAATGTGTATCAAACTAAAAAGAATGGCATTATTTCTTACTTAAAAAAAGTATTCCACAACAACTTCATGATTGTTATCAGATAAGTTGTTTAAGTTCAGTAGCAGTGAGGATATAACATTTGGCAATACAATAAATTGTTGTAATTAAACTCAATGCTGTATCGATTATAGTGCATTGCCAATAACAATAAAAAAAATAAGTATCATTACGACACATAACCGATATGAAACAGGTTTATTGTGTTAGAGAATATATATAGCAAATATCTATAGAAAACTGTACATAGGATAAGAACATGAAACTATTTTTATGTTATATATACAATGTGTTGTAAAAATCCAGTTAGATATAACCAACCATTTGAATACATTAAAAGTGGATCAAAAACATGAAGAATGCTGAATCCTTATGGCAAGCTTTTACAAAAGTGGGACTTGTACTTGAAATAGTAAGCATAATGCCTTCAGACGCTAGTAAATTAGCATTTGCAAGCTAACAAATATAAAGACCTGAAATTAAAGTCAAGATCAACATTCTCTCCTCATCAAAAACTATTCTTTCTCATTATGATCCAGTTTAATAAGACAAATGAAAATAGATTTATATACTATAACCGATACACTTATGGTTTTGTAAGCTTTTATAAGTAGCCTATTCAAGAAGTGTTCATTTTAGTATATCTTAAAACAAAGCATAATAATATTTTGTTTATGAGATTTTTGGAAAAACTTTTTTGGAAGAAGAATTCACAAAACATTAAAAACAACACAAACATATTCCAAACAATATAGTTAGCATTGTGATATTTTGGCGTACAAGTAGACCAAGTCAACTTGGTCTATTTAGAATCAATTGATTCATGCCTAGGCTTGGTTTTTCTTTCAAATCCTCGATTATATTCTAAATAGCTTTTAATGAGCTCAGTGTTGAATTATGTGAAAAGCATATATGAAAAGTAGAAATAACAAGGATATACTGTACGATAAATACTACTTTTTTATTTCTCTTTCAAGAGATGTTACACGTTTAGACGTTCTAGTAGCAGTTAGTATTTACCAGTTGAGAATATTCTACAAGAAACATATGAATATTAACATTTAGTTAAGATTTCACGAGTATTGTTCTCATTACCAGAATTCTGGTCTTGAATTCTAAAAAGAAAACAGATAAACTACAGCTTTAATTTCATAACAGAGCAGTTACTGTAGTTTGTATCAATCAGCATCATAACACTATGTGCCATTTTGAATCAAACATTGAAAAATGCAACTATCTCCCTTAAATATCCTTTCGGCAAAATGTTCAAGGTGATTGTAAATTTTACGAATAATAAAATCTCTTCTGATGATTTTGAAGGTGAAACATTGTTAAAAGCTTTTTTTTTCATAATATCATTTGTTCACTTCACGATAATAAACCGTATTAGGAGCTTGTAAACAAAAACATCAAACAACATCCATTTTTATTGGTGGCTACTTCTTTTCAGTGATAATTATTGTTATTTTTTAGTGCTGTATGGAATACTTCTATCTAAAGCTTGCAATACGTTTAGAGAAAACTGTGCATATTGCAAACAATACTTCTATCTTTCAAGAAAACCTTCAAGTGCCTGATTTGTTTCCCGCATCATGTATAAATATTTGACTCTTATAGTAGTTTGGCTTCACTTACAGTTATTACATTCCCTATGCAATGAAGCGTTTTTAAAATTGCTCACTGTTTTATTTTTTTAGCTTCTTTGAATTGATTTACGCATTCTTGAAGCTATTACAAGAAACAATGCACAAAGAGGATAATTTTCACCGTTGATCGTGGGGGACACAGTAATGTTTACTTTATCGGAATTATCGTTTTGTCCATATTCTTTGTAACGAAAGGGCTTTGTTTTAAAACTTGAGATTAGAGCTAGCGAAATGCACGGTTCATGCAATATCCTAAGTAGGAAATTCCAAATCAGTGAAAAAAAAGAATGTTTTGGATAATTTTTCTGTTAGGTGTAATTCTTTTTAACTCGCTTTGTTTTTTTGACATTAGTAGGTTTTTTTGGAATTCATGATTGTAGGTTTTTTTGCAGTACGTAAAAGCCTACAGTTTAATAAAGAAAGGTGTTTGTTTGGATATCAGCTATGTAAATTAAGTGCACATAACTGATACACATATCGGGGCTAGTCATGTTTAGTTTTATTTCTCCACGAACACTATTCTTAGTTCACATTAGAGCGCTTGATTTTGGGGCGACTTTTTAAAAATCTTGTTAGTGAATGAATTAAATCAGTTATGTAAATGCATAGGGTTAAATGATTGTGTGAGTTATTCAGGTAGAAAACAAAGTTTAAAGAAATAGGTTTAAAAACGAGCTAGTCTAAAAAGCTGAAGAATGGCCATTACCCGACTTCTCGTATCTTCCGTTCACCCTTGCATCGCGCACTTCGTAAGTTCTACATGAGAATCTCAAATTGAGATAGATCCCATCTAGAGCTTTTGAAAACCTATTAACTCCGTTTGGAAAAAAGAGGCATCAAAAGAAGAAAAGCATTCAGAAGGTGCTACGAGTTTTTCTAAGTATTTTGAAGGAACCGAAATGATTTTTAAGGCAATATACCCTTTTTCCCTTTTCCTTTATTTTTCTTTTCTATGCAGCGGAAATTTAATAGGCGATCAAAAACTGCTAATTGAGACATCAAAGATTAACGTTTGGACTCAAATTCTATATGTTGATACAGCAGGGAAACAATCTTCGAAAACAGCTCTATTTAACTTCCTTAACACTACTGGTTAAGCTCTTATGCTTCTGACATGTGAATATTTACTAAATTGATATGTAAAATCCACCTTATTTACTATTACATTTTATGCCACTACAACAAAGTAAAATTAAGAAAAAGAACTTTCATTATCGCGTTTCAAACCTGCTGGTTTTCTTATGAAACTAACAGTCTTTTGAGTAAAAAATGCTTATCTAAGAGCTAGGGAATCGTTATCTAACAAATTATTTTCAGCTTTGTTTTAACTTATCAGAATGCTCCTAAATTTTAATCAACATTTCATGAAAACCACTAGAGATAATTTATATAAAAAGAGGACTTTTAGTGCGCATCTTTTGAACTTTTTATATTCAAAGAAATACCGTTCTCCAGCTATCAAAAACGACCTTCTAAAAAAAAGCTTTCATTTAATACCCAATATCAGCAATGTTCGTTTTACCTTGGATCGCTTACATCATGGCTTTTGTCTGCCAAATGGTAGTCTCTACAACTGCTGCTACAGCTACAAATGAACAAATTTCTTTTACTCCAACAACTGAAATAGGATCAGTTCTACCAACCACATTTTCAACAGTAGTGAAAACTCACGTTACGGCTGCTAATGTTTCTGGCAACTCAACCCATTTTCAAGGAAAAGAAGCCAGTGCTACTACTACTGCCGGTCATCAACTTGGTTTATTGAACCTTTTCGATATTCCAAAACCTGTTCTTCATTGGTTTGCTTCTCTTTTTGAAATTTAAAGCCAATCATTTTTTTGCGAGCAGTACATTGGACTCTGATACGCTTTTATTTATTATTATATAGTTTAGGTGCAACTGCTTATATAATCTATAGTATTCGTAAACACGATTTTTACTTTTACTTTCTAATTCCTTGTGGTGGTATTCAACGTTCCTTTATGTGGGCTTTTCTAGGGATGCAGTTCCGACTTCGTTTTCTTGTTTAAAATCTTGAAAAACTCCGGCGCAATCCAAAAAGTGTTTTTAGGTCGTCAAGGCCTAAAGATACTTTCAAGAAGAGATAGACTACATCACTGATCTGATAATTGCAATAATAAACGTTTAGGTTTAATTTATTGAAACTTCTGAATGTAATTTACCTAGCTGTAAAATAACTTCAAATGAATAAGATGTAATATCTGATGACAAGATTTTATGCTTACGTTCTTTAGCATCTTGATAAATTTTACCTTTTTGTCTCTTATCATTTAAATCGGTCCTTTCGAATGAATGATAAATTATATCATTACAATTTTTTAAAGGATTGAGCAAATAATGTCTATGTCAACAATATCGTTGGTTAAGTCTGACATACTAAACTTCTTAGTATTGTATAGTTAAAATTTATCATTAAAGGTTAGATCTCTGAAGTTCCTCTCTTCTATATAAAAGTAGTATACAAATAGTTTTTATAATTGTCATGCTTTTTATTGCAAGCTGTATATTCATGTAAATTTTTATGAAAAGTAGATAACAGAAATCTCAGCATCTAAACTAGGCGGCAAGTGGCATAGAATCAAGATCTCAGAAAAATAGTATTTTTTGGCAAGAACATAATAGAAATACGCAAGTTCTGTTTAGTTTTCGACGCCTTCTCTGTTTTTACTGGTTTTGCTTTCAAGCCCTGATTTTGCAATATCTGTCACCAAGTCCCTTTCATTAAGAACCTTCATATTTGGCATAGTAAAAAGTGTTATGTGAACCTCTATCATGCAGAACGAAGTATTTTTTCTCTTGTAGAATGTTTTCACTTATCAAAAGCGTCTTCTTACCTGTATTTTTCAAGATTGACGGTTGCTCTCCTTAACGAGAAAGTTTGAAAAGCTACTACCACTTTGGTTAATGAAAACAAATTCTTTAAATTCAGGAATTTTATGCATTTCACATGATAGTTATTGTGTTCCCGCGAAGTATACATGCTAAAAGGGTTTCTTATACTGATTCGTAAATCCCTACCGCTCAGATGGGACTTTCTCGAGGTTACAAAAGACAGAAAATATATTTTTGAGTCTTGACTGGGTTACACATCAATTAATGATTTGTTTGTAGTGCGCATCGGATTTTCTCTTTTGATGTGTTTTGAGTATTATTTCCAAAATGCTCTATAAGTACCTGCGAGTTGGGATCATACTAGTTCGATGTTATAAGTATGAATGGTTTAACGTGAATACCAAAATAACCTTTGTTGAACTTTAAACCAAAGAAAAAGTTAAAAAAAGCTAGAAAAAGCTAAAAAAGTTATTTGCATATTGTAATATTTTGCATTAAGGAATAAAGTTTACAAACTAATCAAAATGTCTAATCATTCAAAAATTTAATTCCAGCTGCATGAAAATCATTGGAAATTGTTTCAAATAGCTTGCGATCAAAATTAATCAAAATTTAGAAAAAGTAAAATATCACCATAGTTTAATCAAAACGTATTTAGCAGTGTACTTCTTACAAAATTTGACTTTCCTTTGATATGCTTCATGAAAACAATAATTGGATCTCTAAAATAGCATCTTTGGGTAGTGTAAAAACAACTACTGTTTTATGATTCAGAATGCTTTTTTACTTTCGTTATTCTTGAACATATATAAAGGTCAGTAAAAATGTTGTTGTAGCTTAACACTATCAAATACAAAACCAAAATATCAAACCAATATTTGTTTATCAGTAATACCCATCTAACAACACAATGCTTTTAGTATCCTGGATCGTCTATATCATGGCTTTTGCCTTCCAATTTGTGGTTTCAGTTCCAAATTCCGTGCAATCTCCTGTAACCGATGCTTCTTCTGTTTCTACTATAGAAACTTCCTCTTACGCTTCTACCGCAACAACTTTAGCACCTTTAATTGAAACTGCAAGAATAGTCGCCAACAACACCAGAGTTCCAACCAACTTAACAAACGGTACTAAAAACACTGCTGATGATTTCGAGGGCAAGTGGTCTATTCTCGACGTTCCAGGTGAAATTGTTGATTTCTTCAGATATATTTTCGCTAAAAGAGAATAGATGCAGCTATGCCCTTCACGTAATTAAACTTTTAGCTTTTTATATTTCTGTAGAATAAACAGAGTTTACGTTCTATATAATCTTTTTTTTTATTTATATAGTTTCTCTCTATACTCTAAGTTTTTTTATTTGATTCATTGCGCTTATAAAGATTGAAAAAAAAGATGGTTTGATATCAATTTCTCTTCCTACTACAGTCAACCAATCAACAGCACTAACTAACTATTTTCTATGTCAACTAAACCTCTTACATAACTTCTCCGCTATATTTGATTGTAATCGCTTCCTTTCAGTTCCTCCGTCAGAAAATAAAAGAAATGATCAAGCAGGGTTATTAAAAATATATTTACATTACAGAAAAACAGAATTGCTTGAAAGAAAACATAAACTTCGCTAATATGAATTAAGGGCTCAATAATTCATCGTCCACAAGCAATATTCCATAAATTGATGCAGAGAGTCTGATGCAAATATATTGATAATGCAGATTAAACTGCTTTTTCGTCCAAACTAAATCGATACGTTTGGTTTTTCTTTCAACAAATGCTTTTTTAGGCATCTTTCATTCTAACCTGTTTTCTCCACTGCCCTACCGTATTTGCATCTTATTTCCATGCATATCTTTGTGAGCAAACTTGTTAGAAAATGTTTGTTTTAGTGGATATAGCAATTACGATGATGAAATGAATGGGGCAGTCTGTCTTTCACCATGGTAAGCAGCAACGAAACCTCAATAAAAAACAAATCGGACTTATCGTTAAGTCTTAGCTTTGTTGCTATATTTTGACGCCAATGAAATTTGCATTGCTGGATGTATATGACTGTTTTATATTACAAAAGTTGCATTAATGATTGACTGACAGCTTGAAGTACAAACACGATTAGTATAAAGAACAGATATTTAGTCTAATTGATGAGAAAGTCAACAGGGTCGTATCAGTTTTTACCAGACATATTTGTTAAAATCTATCAACGATTCTGCTGATCACTACTTTGCTGTATGAAAATCCTTAAAAGAAAGACTAGTATAATTAACTTTAAACTTTTATAATGAGAAATTCTGTGTAAGCGAAATACCGACATGTTTTATACTGCGTTTGCTTCGAAGTATTTGATTTTCTTATTCTTAGCTTGCTTAGCAGAAGTAAAATCAATTGTTTTAGGATTTACCAGATGTAACTGGCGCTTCAACTTGTCTTTGGGTTTTAGATGATTGGAATGGTGATCACTTGTGACAATACAGGGAAAAATTCTTTTGCTGCTTCTGTTTCAAACAACAGAATGTGATCTATTTGATGGTTACATATTCATTATTATCCCTCTACATGAGAAATTGTTCGGTTAGATATGAAATATATAAAAGACCAACAACTTTTGGATTAGTGAACATCCATCATTGTTACAGAATCACAAATAAAAGCATTTAATAATACCCGGCAATTTGCATTATGTTTGTTTCCCCTTGGGTCCTTTATACTTTAGCTTACTCTATACAAACAGTTGTCTCAGCATCTGATTTTGTTCATTTACCAATAAGAAGAAGTAGCAATTCTCCAACTCAAAATAATGGTGCTAGTGTAGCCAAAAGAGATATCGATGTCGATCTACCATATTTATCTGATTTCTTTTCCATTAATGTTGGTATCGGTTCTTCCAAACAAGAAGTTAGTTTGATTTTAGACACTGGTTCTAGTGATATGATTGTTGTAGCCAGTGAAAATCCAGGTTGTTTAGGTCTTTTGAAAGAATCTTGCAAAACTGATGGTACTTTTGATAGGAATTCTTCAACCACTTTGAAGGAATTTGTTGGAACTAATTTTACAGTTCAGTATGGTGATGGTACCGTTTCTTCAGGTTCTTGGGTTCAAGATACCATCGATTTAAACGGTATTGACGTTAATTTAACTTTTGGTTTGGCAAATGAAACTGATTCCACAAATGTTTTCGGTATCGGTTTACAAGGTTTGGAATTTTCTGAAACGAAGTACAATAATTTTCCACTACAATTAAAAGCTCAAGGTCTTATTGACACAAGCGCTTATTCTGTCTATTTAGAATACGATAAGAAGAATGGTGATATTTTATTTGGTGCTGTTGATGTAAACAAGATTGATAAAGAAAATTTCTATACTTTACCAATAATCAATATTTACGCCGAGTATGATATTCCAAATCCAATTAGAACTCAAGTTACTATGCAAGGTATTGGTGTCCAAACTAAAGATGGTAAACAAATGACCATTTCTCAAACCAAATTACCAGCTTTGTTGGATACTGGTTCCACTTTAAGTTACGTACCAAATTCTATCTTCAACGGCATGGTCAAGCATTTAGGTCATGGAGGTGTCAATGTTACTGAAGGCACTGAGGCTTATGCTATTGACTGTAAATATGCATCTGATGAGAAAACTTTAGTAGTCGTTGATTTTGGTGGTTTCCAGATTGATATTCCTTTGGGTCGATTAGTTGTCAATAGTACAGTTGAAGATGAATGTGTTTTCGGTTTTGCACCAAATAATGATAAAACCGTTACTTTAGGTGACTCCTTCTTTTCTAGTGCCTACGTTGCCTTCAACTTAGATGACTATGAAATTTCCATCTCTGCATTACAAGATAATGCTGAATCTGATATGCAAAGTATAAAGAATGGTACAGTTCCATACGCTAAAAAGGCTGACAGCTACGATGATCCATGGACTAATGACGATGAAGTTCCATTAGGTGGTAATATTTTCACATTGAGTAGTGCTACTTCAACAGCTTCCTCCACTTCTAATGTCCCAACCACCTTAGCAACTGTAGTTAAGTCTAATGCTGTAAGCGCTACTGGTAATAGCATAATTGCATCTTCAATTGCAACAAAAATCAACGCTACTGCTATTGTTGCTGCTTCCTCGGCTCTTGCTGATCTTCAATCCAAATGGGGTCTTTTCGATCTTGGTGGTGAAGTTATGGACATCTTAAACATCATTATTAACGCTATTGCATCGTAGATAGCTTTCGTTACTTTGTTTAAATTTTTCTTTTTTTTATTTGGTGACCTTTAATGTTATTCTGTAACTTTTCTAGTGTTTCTATATAAATTTTGTGTTTTCTAGTTTAAAATATTTTCATTTTTTGTTAGATTACATGGATTTGTCTACATTTTACAATGAGTTAGCTTCATTTTTATTGCAATCTTTGCTTAAACTTTTATTGTCAAATGCTGCCGAAGTCCCCTTTCATTTTAAAATTATACAGAGCCATTTAGTGTCAGCAATTACATTGAAAATGTTATACAAGGAACAACAGCCCTATTAGAGAGACTAATTTACAGAATGTCTTCAACTTCCCCATACAATTTCTGCTTTTAAAAATAGAATCTTTTCTTCCTATGATTTTGCATTGATAACAAAAGAGTTTTGCTACTAAAGAAAGCTCAAATAATATTCCAACTTATTACCACAATTTGTTGTCAGTTAGTAGAAGACCATTTTTTCAGTCTTTAGGTTATATCTTCATTTGTGTCAACTCTTTATTCAGTTGACAGTGTCACTTTTGTTTCTAAAATAGAAGATTATTTCCTGATTGGGGAAAAACTGTCTTGTTTACGCAGTTCAAAGTTGGAACAACAGATTCTAGATTGCATTGCTTCTATTTGAAACTATTGCTCCTACAATACTCATACACATAGTCGTATATATAGAGAAGTGTATATATATGCCTAAACGTTGTAAATATTAATATCCAGTCTGTACGTATTTTTCATCCAAGAAGAATAAGGTCATTTGATTCATGCTTAATTTACCATCAAAATCTACATTATGTTATATTTAGGACAAAGATATAGCTGTTTCTCCCCTTCCAAAAAGGAGCAATCTGAAGGGTGTCTAACTTCTTGACGTTCTAATCTAGAGAGCTCCAAATTGCATGTTGCCTTTAGCTATGATTTGTAGAAGATTACTGCTCTATTGGAAATTATAAGCCTTTCGTTCTTTTCTTAATAAGGTATGCTATACCGCTGCAATGTTGGGTAAACATGCTTTGAAAGAAACAAGGGCTTTTTACTTACCTAATGCTCAGTAACAAATTGCTACTAGCAACAGATCGGCAGGGTCCAGTTTGCATCGCATACGTCGATGAAGTACGCGGTAGAGCTCCACAGATGCAAGTAAGTCGACTTTTGTTTTTGTTTTTGTTTTCATTTGATTTTCGTTTTTTACTTCTTTTCGTGTTGTTTACAAGATGCCGCAGTTATTTTCTTCTCCTTTTGGAAATTTAGAAGCAGAACGAATCTTCAAAGATGCTTCCTGGGAGCAGAAAGGTGCATTATGTGTAAATTTCAATGATCAGAAGCAGTTGAAACAGATTGAAAATAAACGAACAAATGGTTCTTTGCCTCCATGTAAAAAATTTGTATATATGGTGCTCAAAGTGCCACTTTTCTGTCTTGCAATAGAAGGAAGTTGTATTTCCAAGGACAAAACGGTAGCAAGAGATATGAAACTTTTACTGTACTTTTTGTATAGTTGGACTTTAAACTTGCCAATTGCAGCTCTCGCCTCAGATGCCGTTCGCATACCAATAAAAAGACAGAAAGGAGATACATCTTTGAATAAAACAGCTATAGTTTATCCCAAAAATTCAGCTGGCGATGGAATTAGTTTCGCAAAAAGAAATTTAGATATAGATGCATTATGGCATCCTAATTTCTACTCTGTTGACTTAGAAATTGGTTCAGCAGGTCAAAAAGTTACTTTAGTTTTGGATACAGGTTCAAGTGATATGATCGTAATTTCAAGTGAAAACTCACCTTGTTTCAGTAGTATGAAGTACTTCTGTAATACATATGGTACATTCAATAAAACGCTTTCCACTTCTCTACAAGATTTGAATGGTCAATATTCACTTTCGTATGGTGATGGTACTGCGTCTGAGGGTGAGTGGGTTCAAGATACTATTACTGTGGCTGGAGTGGCTTTGGACGTGACCTTTGGTTTAGCTAATAAAACAAATTCCCTTGGTGTTTTTGGTATTGGTCTACAAGGTTTGGAGGTTGCAGCAAAGGAATACAACAATTTTCCAATGGTACTTAAATCTAGAGGTATAATAAAGACAAACAGTTACTCCATTTATTTACAATCTGATAAGACTGGAGGTGAGATTTTGTTTGGTGCAATTGATGCAAGCCTGATTGATCCTGACAATTTTTATACTTATCCGATGGTTAATCGTTATGCCGAATATGGTATATTAAATCCAATAAGATCTGAAATTACTATGCAAGGTATTGGTATTCAGACAAAAGACGGCAAACAAATCACAATCTCTACGACAAGATTACCTGCTTTGCTAGATTCAGGTTCAACATTAAGTTACATGCCAGTCATTATTTTAGAAAGCATTGTTTCCAATTTAGGCAACGAAGGTATTACGCTAACTGAAAATGGTGATAGTTCATACACTATTCCTTGTGAATATAGCAATGATGGGAAAACTTTGATCGTCATTGACTTTGGTGGTTTCCAGATTGATCTTCCCTTGAGTCAGTTAGTTGAAACTACGTCCACTCCAAATAAATGTACATTTGGGATCAAGTCTCAAAATTCCAATTCAGTAATTTTGGGTGATAGTTTTTTTGCCAGTGCTTATGTTGTTTTCAATCTTGACAATTATGAAATATCACTTTCACCTATTAATAAAAATGCTGGGGAATCTAAGATTCTTGATATTGTCAGTACTGTTCCAAGCGCCAAGATGGCAGAAAGCTACCACAATACATGGAGAAAAGATAGTTCTATTCAATTAGGTGGTAACATTTTTACATCAACTAGTAGTACAAGAAGCTCGAAAAAAAGTGTAAGTTCATCATCAACGTGGTCCACCAGCTCGGCTGTCATTAGTAATGTGATTTCTAGTAGAAGTACAATTGCTGTGAATAACTATTCTTCCAGCAACTTAGATAGTAAAATAGCCCCATCTACAAGTACGATAAGTTCCTCAAATTACCTTGTTAACAGTCCTTCAAGTAGCAAAATCGCTGATACCTTAATGGTTTCCCAAACCTCGTTTTCTTCCAGCAGTAGTGTTACATTATTTACAAATACTGTAAGTACATTTAGTCCAGATGCTGTAAGTTCGACATATAGTAGATTTTCGAGCAATGACAACTATGAATACTCGATTGGGCACATTGCCAGTACTTCTCTTTTCAGTACGAAGACGTCTTCTTTCACCAGTAGTATAAGAACTAGTCAGTCAAGTGATGATTTTTCCAGCTCGACTGCTCAAAATATCTTTGCAAATAGTGTTGCTACAGATTCTGTGACAAGATCAACAAGTATGCCTAACTCTATCCCTCACACTGCGTCTACATTTGCAAATACTATTGAACTTAACTATTCTGATGAATTTAGCAACCAACATACTAGTTTCATGTTTAATGATGATGATATTCCATATACTGAATCAGTGGATACCAGTAGCTCTGAATTCTTCAAAACTGCAACCACCAGCAGTGATACGTCTTTTAGCAACCAGTATAGTAGTTTTACATCCAACTATGATACTATTTCCAGCACAGAAACAATGAATGCCCTTGTCTCTAGTTTTCTCAGTATTGCAACTACTGCCAGGGAGACCTCTTTCCATTCCAAACTTACAACTGTTAGCGCTTCTCCAAGCGTTATACACGGTAGCACCAGTAGCGACATTGCACTAAATTCGAACAATGAAAGTTTGGCTCATTCTAAATCAAAAACGAGCACCGATCTCAAAATGCCCAGTGCATCCACGACTGTCTTGTCTTCTGTTAACTTGTCAAGCAAACCAACATCTTCGCCATCAAATTTGCTTCATTTATCAGATATAACGAAAGCAATGCAACAAAGTACAATGCAAGAAAGTATTGGTTCATATGCTACGAAAAATACAGACAGTGATACCTCGATAAAGATCGCCGTAACTTCATCTTTAGTTATAGAGCAATTTTCAGGTTCATTAAGCGGAAGTAATAACGTTAAAAGCTCGTTACTACATTTGACTATAAGCACACATGAGCCAAACACTTCTAGTTATTATAGCAGTGACAAAGCTACAACAAAAACCTTATTACCAGCTACCTCCTCTACCGCTCTTTCATTCTTATCTAGCATCTCTGAAAAGATCTCATTTAGTTCTTTTCCAAGTTCTTTTCCAAGTAGTGTAAGATATCTGAATACTACTATGTTACCTACAGCTGAGTCTAATTCTTATACGAAATCAGAAACCAATACCTTATTCAGTATGCATTCTGAACATAGTACTAGTACAAATTCTATTGGCTTATTAAGCTCCATCATGACTACGAATCCGGTTGCTCCGTTACTAGCGCCAACATCACAAGCAAGGGTAGTTTCAACCCTTGCCTCTATTTCAGAAACCATAGATTCAGAAACAAAATTAAGTAGTACTCAGACAGCTTCCCATATCAGATTTGCCTCAGCTGAGAACACATATATTAATAGAGCCTTATCAGCTATCTCAATTTCTTCACCTTTTATTCCATCTAGTACGCTGGTAATTGAGGCAACGGTTTTGTCCGTTCATAGTGAAGCTCTAGTAGCAGCTACATATTCAACTGTTTCAGCAAGACATATCAATGATGCTAAATATACAAGTGATTTAGAAGATTCCATAGCTTCTCATTCCACAGTTGTAAAGGATACTTTCTCAAAGCATATATCTCTAGCCACATACACTGAACTCACATTCAGCGAAACTCAAAATAGCGCTAATACTCCACTTCCTTCAAAGGCGGCTATTAGTCAAAAATCAACTAAGTCTAAGATTTCTTCAACGGGAATAACTTCGACCGGTTTGAAAGCCTCTTTTTCTTCAAAGGCCACCAAACATATTTCATCCATCACCGATGAAACCTTGGTGGCACAATTAGCTGTAACTTCCTCACCCGATGTGTATAGTCCATTAGCAAATGATGCTTCAATTCTTATTTCAAAGAGCAAAGTTGTTATTAGCACACCTGAATCCATTATCAGATCTAAGGTTGAGATTAGTTACTCAACACGAAGGAATACAAATAATCCTTCAAATAATTCAAAGACTAAAGAAAACACTCAATCTTCTGTAGAAAATAATTTGATTTCAACTACTTCTGTTATTCTAAATGCTTCAACAAGATTAATGGAATCTTTCAGTATCACACAGAATTATAATGCAAAATCTATTACAACAACATTATCCAAAATTAAATATTCCAATTCAACTTTACCAAACACATTATATTTTAACGCCACATTACCGTCAAATTTCAATACAGATTTTTCCAGTAGTAGATCTATTACTACGACTTTATCTAAATTGAAATATTTTAATTCCACTTCATCAACCAATATTATGTATAGAAATAATTCCAACGTTGAGCCGGCATTTTCTATACGCAGTAGATCCAAAACTATGTATACTACTTTGTCAACTACACGTGCTAACAATACAATTAACTCCAGTACCCCCATTGTTAGTACGAGAGTTCTAGAAGAGAGCAACAGAAACAAAGAGTTTAAGGATATTGAGATTGTAGATGAAAAAGTTGCAGATAGACAAACGTTAGAAAATTTCTACAATTTCATACTTAAATGGCTGTTTTGATTATATTAAACTGATTTTTTTTCTAATCATTTATTTATTTTTGTACTTTTTATACCTTTTATACTTTCTCCAGTACAACTGGATGTATTTATATAAACTTCCTGTTTTCAGAAGCATTCTATACCCTTCAGATCGCTTGTAATTTTTATTCCTCCTCTTTCCATCTAGTTGAAATGTTTCAAGTCGAGATTAGGTTCCCCTCAAACGCACCTATTTAAAGCCCTACCGAAGCCCTACTCAAACTTTGCAACCCCTAGAAAATCACTTAATTAGCAAATGCCATAACTTTACCTAAAACGGAAAAATTGTTTGCTTTTTCAGGGAAACAAACGAGTTATTCGAGATCTCTTTTTCCTTTTTACGTACATATCTTGATATTCTCATCTATCTATTTATATATATATCTATATATATAGAAAATTATGCAATGTAGTAAAAGTCAGTAATTTTACTTCTCGAGGGAATATTTCACTCAGAGGTGATAATCGAGCAATATACTCATAAATAACCGATGGCTATCGTCAAAATATTCATATATGTATGGCTATTGTGCAATAATATTATTTCAGTAGATTCAAAATATGTTCACTTACCGATTAAAGGAAACAATAAAGTAGAAGGTAATAATGGCACTTCAACATCTCAAGATACCACCATGGTAAGTTCTACCAAGGAGAAAAGTTTGGATGTTGGCATACCAAAAGAATCTAATTTTTATTCAATTAATTTAAATATTGGTTCACCATTCCAAGAGATCACTTTATTATTAGATACCGGTTCAAGTGATATGGTTGTTGTGTCATCTGAAAATTCGTACTGCTCAACTTCAATGGCTAATGATTGTCAAAATTTTGGCACGTTTGATAAATACTCTTCTACATCTTTACAAGATCTAAATGATCAATTTTCTTTAAAATATGGTGATGGTACGTTTTCCAGAGGTGATTGGGTTCATGATAATGTCAATTTGAATGGTATTGATATTGATTTAACATTTGGATTAGCTACAAATACAGACTCTATGGGTGTTCTTGGTATTGGGCTTCAAGGTTTGGAAGTTTCATCTACTAGCTATAATAATTTTCCTTTACAATTGAAGGAAAGTGGTATAATTAGTAAAAACTCTTATTCAATTTATTTAGAAAAAAATAAGAAACAAGGTGATATTTTATTTGGTGCAATTGATACAAATAAAATCGATAGTCGTAACTTTTTTACTTTTCCAATAGTTAATCGTTATGCAAGTAAAGGCTATACTAATCCTATCAGATCTGAGATCACAATGCAAGGGATAGGTATTGTGACAAATAATGGTGAGCAAATAACCATTTCGCAAACAAAATTACCTGCTTTACTTGATTCAGGCTCAACAATCAGTTATATGCCCACAACAATTATCGAAGGGTTGATTAATAATTTAAGCAACCATGGTGTTACTATCACAAGTCATGGTGATAATTATGGGATTGCTTGCCAATATGGTAATGATTTTGATACCATTATTGTGATTGATTTTGGTGGACTTCATATTAATATTACTTTAAGCCAGTTAGTCTTAGAGTCTTCCATAGGCGGCCAATGTCTATTTGGTATAACCGCACAAGATGAAGATACTGTGATTCTTGGAGATACATTTTTCACCAGTGCATACGTTGTATTTAATTTAGATGACTATGAAATTTCATTATCACAGTTAAATACCGGCAGTGGTGAATCTCAAATTGAAGATATTGATAAGAGTGTTCCTTATGCTAAGAAGAATGATGGATATTATAATACATGGAGTGCGGATGAAGGAGTTAATTTGGGTGGGAATATTTTTACACTATCTGCTAAAAATGTAGAAGATGTCAGTTCAACCACATTGCTTTCCAAGTCTGAATCAACCGAGTCTTTGAGAACAATAATCTCAGGATCAATGATCAGTTCAACAGCTAAGTCTTCTTCTATTTCAGGTAGGAATAGTATTGTCAGCACTAGCACTGGCAGTTCTAGTACTGATAAAGAACAAAATTCTTCAAAGAGTATTAGCGATGGTTCAAAGACAAGTAGTGTTGAACATCTCCAAAGAACAATCATCACCAGCACTACACTCTTTGATATCGAAACTACATTAAGCAATACTAAAAACCATAGAGACACAGATTTATCGACGACTATGTTTAGTAGTGTTGCGAAAATGAGATCTTCAAGCGGTGCTACGATAGAGAGTAGTAGTAGTAGTAGTAAGCCAATTACTAGTGAGAACTATAGCACTACATCTTTATATTCAGTATCCACCTCCAAGTCACATTCGCATAAAATGCAAAACACTACTACTACAATGCGCAAGACAAAGAGCCATGGAAGTAGCAGTAGTGAAACAAGCGCCACTAAAACAGCCAGTGCCACATCCAGCGACAAAGGCTACATGATTACAACGACAAAGAAAGAGGGTTCAGTTAGTGATACCGACAGTAATATGAGAAAAAATACGATTTCTTATAGTCTCGATAGCACAAGTACGGAGATCGCAACAAGTTTCAGTAGTGCATTACCTACTACTCTCGTAACGGATCCATCTGCAGATACACGTACCACTGCCAATAGTGCATTGCAAATTGGCGTGGGCTGTTGCCACGGCAAGTGGCTATTACCTATCTTGGTAATTTTCTTCTAGGCACGTGATACAGATGTTTTTTCATCACGTGGCGGCGGATATCAAATTCCTGGGCGGACTTCAACATCCATCGATGTTCCGTTACCGGTGACGGCTTATCGTTTTTTCGTTTTTGTCACTTTTCGTTTTTGGTTTCGGATGATTCATTTTTTTTTCTTTATTTAAATTATTGAATTTTCCAGTTTTGTTTCGCAGTTGGCATCGTCTTCACAGTTGGTGGCTCCATTTCCAACGCTAAAGTTAATCTTATTACACTTTCCCTGTCTTTACTTTACTGTCGTTTTGTATTTGTATACTGAGAAAAAGTATAGTTAGAAAAGAAAAAAAATATGATCAGAACTTTACTTAGTGGATCACTAAGAAGATCCGTTCGTTTCAGTTCTTCATCCACTTCAGCATTAGCTTATAAGCAACTGCATAGAAATCAATCCCGTCCACCTCTACCAACTTTAGAGACACCAACATGGGATGCTAATTCTGCAGTGTCATCAATTTTATATGAAACTCCTGCACCATCAAAACAACCTAAGAAGCAACATGTTTTAAATTGTTTGGTACAAAATGAACCTGGTGTATTATCACGTATTTCTGGTACTTTAGCTGCTCGTGGATTTAATATCGATTCATTGATTGTTTGCAATACAGAAGTTAAAGATTTATCACGTATGACTATTGTCCTACAAGGTCAAGATTCTGTCATTGAACAAGCAAGAAGACAAATTGAAGATTTAGTTCCTGTTTATGCAGTTTTAAATTATACTGAATCACAATTAGTCAAGAGAGAATTAATGATGACTAGAATTTCTTTGTTAGGTAATGAGTATTTTGAAGATTTGTTATTACATCATCATAACAACACAACTTCCAATGCTACAACAAATGAATTAGTTAATAAAATTAGAGATCAACAATTTCATCCATCAAATTTAGCTACAAGTGAAATATTAAGATTAAAACACGAACATTTAAATGATATTACACAATTAGCTAAAAATTTTGGTGGTAAAGTAGTGGATATATCTGAAACATCATGTATTGTAGAATTATCCGCTAAACCACAACGTATATCTGCATTTTTAAAATTAGTGGAACCATTTGGTGTGCTAGAATGTGCTAGATCTGGTATGATGGCATTGCCAAGAACTCCATTACAAACCACTACAGAAGAATTGGAAGATTCAGATAGTACTGATAAGATTAATAACATTGTAGATATTTCCCAACTTCCACCTGGTTAAAATAACTGTAGACTTACGAAACCAAGAAAAAAAGCAGAAATGAAAGAATAATTTTATGAAGATACGTTTTTACTTACTTATATACACGATCTAATTTGTATATATACATATATATATTTTCTACAAAATGTTAGGCTGATTGAGTGGTACAATTTCCAAGTTGGCCCTAATGTTGTTAATGCATGAAAAATTAAATCAAAATTGAAAACCACAACAACATCTCAGTCAGATATTTAGTGAGTACATATAGAAATGTCCTGGCGATCGATCATTGAAGATTTGCAAACCATACTGAACAGACGAGACGTATGCACTTTAGACACTCTACCAGAAGGAAATGCACAAACGATAAGTAGCTTACAAGAACACAAGGACAATTTGTCCAACGTTTCCATCAATATACAATCTATGCAAGAACAACTTAAACTAATCTTGCAAAATTTACCACCCGTGGGTAAACAGTATTGGTGTAGTACTTTTAACCCTATCATTGATATAAATATCGGTGATCAAGTTGCGTTTAAACCTAGCGCGTCCACAACGATAAGCGACACTGTGACGAATAATTTTGCACAGTTGAGTACAAAGAATGTTACTAGTATACCAAGTGATGCTTTGAATGAAGTAGAATGGTTCCAATGTATCGTTATGTCCATTAGTGAAGACGGGTTACAATTCCAAGTACAAGATCCGGAACCAGATGAGATGGGTAACGTCGGTAAGATATATAATTGCAGTTGGAAGGACATCATACCGTTACCCATGGCACAAGTGAGAAAGAACAGCGCTGTGACCACCACAAACAGCAACGGTAACAACAGCAACAATGGTAACACCAGCCTCAGCAGTGCGGCTGCCAGTAAAATTAAACTGAGAGATTTGAAACAGTACCCGATTGGTACCAAAGTGCTGGCACAGTACCCGGAAACCACCACGTTCTACCCGGCAATCGTGTCCAAATACGACAAGAGGGGCAAAGAACTTGTGTATTTGCGCTTCGACGGTGAAGAAGAAGTGGACAAGCAAACTGTTGTGGTGCGTTCTCTCGTGCTGCCCTATCCGACCGTGTCTGCCATGCCTATCAACGAGGCCAAGAGACGCTAGAACAATCTCTTTACCTACCTAACTACCCAACTACCCAACTACCCATCGATGAACCCACCAGCCGAACATCACCGCCACGGAGCCGTCTGAGGACATCGGCTCATCGACGTTTTCCGTCAAGTCGGCCGATTTGACAAGGCGAATTTTTCACCATCCGAAAAAAAAAATTTTGATGGAAAAAAATGAAATTAAAAACAACAAAAAAACTGCAAAACTACATAAAAGCTAACTGAAATCAAGAAAACAACAGGCATGGACCGCTCGCGCTCCCGCTCCCCCGTCCGCTCTAACAGCCACTACAACGAATCATCTCGTTTCTCACAACGTCGCCCTCTTCGTCGTTCGTCCCAGAGGAAGTTCAATAACGTTCAAACTCATAATACTCAATTTGAAAGAGATTATGATAATTCTATATTCATAGGTAACCTTGCCTTCGATACTACAGAAGAAGATTTGAGGGACCTTTTCGGTTCAGTGGGTAAGATTGTCTCCGTTGATATTATGACAAAATTTGGCAGACCTAAGGGGATGGCTACAGTAGAATTTACTAATGTAGATGATGTAGATATGGCAATTAGTAAATTTGATGGTATCGAATTCTTAAACCGTAACATTTTTGTTAAGCAAGATCATCCACCACCAGTGAAACCAAAATTTAATGATAGGTTACGTAGTGGTAGATTGGAAGACAGATTTGATAATTTTAATAGTAATAATGGTAATGATGATGAAGATGACTTCGATAATGGTTACACTTTTGACAGAGATGATGAATACGATAATAGAAAACTTGATAAATCTAGAAGAAATGATAGAAATAGAAGGGATAGAAAACCTGACGGATACGAAGTTTTCATTATTAATTTACCTTATTCTACCACTTGGCAAGACTTAAAAGATTTATTTAGAGAAATCGGTGATATTAAGAGAACAGATATCGAATTAAACTATAAAGGTTATTCTCGTGGTATGGGTACAGCCATATTTTACACGAAGGATGCAATGTTACGCGCAATCGATAGATTTAATGGTTACGAATTAAATGGTAGAAAAATTGAATTAAGAGAAGGTCGTTTCAATTATTTATTAGAAGATGAAAATATAGATAATTATGACAATAGAAATACCTATAATAATAATAATAATAATAATAATAATAATAGTAATGATATAAATATAAATAGAAAATCTCGTTATAATAGTAATAATATTAATAATAGTAATAACGAAACTTTCAATAACAGTAACAATCATTCCAATAATGATGATGAACCATTACAAATTAATCATGTCGATGATGATGAACCTTTACAATATTCTAATGAAGATGAAGATATGGATGCAAACAATAATATCGAACCTTTTACCAGAAATGAAACTGAATCTCAAAATATCGTTTACTCCACTTTCACTAAAAACGTTATCGGCGGTGGCGAACCAACAACTTTAGTATACTGTGCTAACCTACCATTTGCTACCACAATAAATGATTTGTACGACCTTTTCGAAAGCTTCGGTAGAGTTAATAAAGCAGAATTAAAATTCGATTCTACTGGTATCCCAACTGGTATTGCTGTAATAGATTTTGAAAATTTAAGCTCCGCAGAAAGTTGTATCAATAAATTAAATAATTATCAATACGGTGGTAATGAATTATCCGTATCATATGGTCAACGTACTATCTAATTCAGGAAAGAAGTAATGTTTTTACTTTTTGTTTCTCTAGGTAACTTCATTCTTTACATCTTTTATTAATGCCAACTTTTAAGTATAATCTTGTATTTTTTTTATCTATTTCCCCACTCACTTTACTTTTGCTTTAATTTTTTACTTTATATTATTTATTTTTATTTGGCATGCACCATTACACTATCAAAGAAACATTCATTCATAAAGTATAAGTTTTTACAATATAACTAATTTGAAATATATAATTTTTATAATTACTTCTTTTGCTTTTAGTATATATTTATATATATGACATCTTTATACAATAACAGTTTTATGTCAGCTTAACCTAATTACTTTTCTTTTTCTTACGTCAGGCTTCAATATAGTTATATGAATTCTAAAACTTTTTTTTCCTCAATTGTCTTTACTTTGTTACGCCTTAATAACCTCATTTATGAAACAAATTTTAACTTTTCTGGTTTATCATTGTCATAATTTACATTATCCGAATCCACAATATTCGCCAAAAATGTGAATGATGTATCACCAAGTATTCCCTCATCTTCATTATTGTCAACACCATTTATATTATTCAACTCATTATGAACAATATTCAAAAGACTATCATCCATATTATTTGGAGCCTTCATCATTGCTGAACCTTTAAGTGGGCTTGATTTATTATTCATATCATCAAATTCTAATTTACTTGGCGAAACCCAAAATGGTTCATCATCAGCATCTTTACTAGTCGATATTGTCTTTTTCTTACTGGATGATAAATCATCAGATAATTTATAAAGTGGAGGTGGTTGATTCTTAGAATGAATCAAATTTGGTTTATCATTCCAAATATTACTATTCTCATGCGTCTCAAATATTTTTGATAGCACTGGACCACGAATTTTACTATCATCATTATCTTGCAGATCCATATCAAAAGTCATGTTGAATGAACTGAAATCAATATCTTCTAATAACGAAACATTATGTTCCTGGGTCTTAGTGTCATTCTTGATAGTTTTAGAATTATCATCACTAATAGTTTGGGTATCTTTATTTTGGTTTCGAATACCATGAAGAACAGTGGTATCATTATGTGACTCTGGGGTATAATCAGACAGATCGACAACAGGTTCCTTGATGCCGTTGTCTTTTCCATTAATTTCAATGGTACCTTGACTTATTTCTAGCATTGCTTCCTCATCGAGGGTACCAGTCGCATCTTCGGTTTCCCTGGATGTTTCAGTCGTTTCATTATTAGCCAAAAATTGCTCACTGGGTTGTTCCAATGGTGTGGAAAAATTTCTATGATCGTCATAATCAGTAACCTCACTTTCATCATCATCAGATTTCTTTTCGTTATCCCTTTCCTTACCAGATGATCTAATTGGACTACCATTTAATTGTGAAGTAGCATCATTGGTTGCAAAAGATAATTCTAACCATCTTTTATCTGGTTTAGAAAATGCTGCTGGTGATGAGAATGAATAATCTGAAACCATATTAGAATCTGAATTTTCTACTGCACTACTTTGTTGTACTATTGCAATTGGCGGTTCAAAATTGATAGTTCCATTGGTAACTTTCTCAGCACTACTAGTTACACTGTTATCGTTAGTTGGTGACTTATCAACAAATTTGATTGGCGAAGTATTGATGATTTTGAAAGTACCACTATTCCTAGCACTTTTGTTATCAGGATCTTGAATAGAATTTTCATCATGCGTATCTTGAAACATCGATTGAACAACTTCATTTACTTCAGTTTCAATTACATTTGAAGTTTCACTAGTAACGGAGTCATGAACATTAACCTGTGGAAGACCAATTTGTACAGTATGATCTATAATTGCTGAATCATCATTTCTAGTCGTATCATCATCATTGTTTGAATGTTCCTTTTCTTCTAAGATTAGATCCATCGGTTCATTTTTGTTATTTGAAGAAAACTGACTTTCCTTAGAACCCTCTTGTGGGTCAATTATTGAATCTTCACGTAGAGAAGTAGTACTTGGTAATTTTCTCCAATTGTAATGAGCATCATGTTCATCAAGCACAATTCGCATACCTTGGAATAATTGTATAAATGAAGGTGATTTTTCAAATTGCATACGAGGTCTTCTTGGATTCATTGGAGGGATCTTAGGGAAAATTACTGGTTTAATTGTAGAACTTTCCACTAAAGATGATTCAGATCGTATACTAATTTTCTCGTCAGTTGAATTTTCCTTAGATAAATCAATAACTTCAGGTTCCTTCTCAATAGTGTCTTTTTGCTTCTCGTTTTCTTTATTTTGCATAGCATTACCCGTTTTCTCAGCAGCAGGAACTGCATTTCCTGAAGTTTGTTTATCATCAACGGTACTAGTAATTTTGGACCTTTTACGATGATGCCTCTTTTTAGGATCGGGGATAGATTCTACAAAATCTCCAAACAAGTCATTATCAAATACTTGCCCCAAGGCTTTGATTTTCCGTGCCAAACGCTTATTTACAATATCCATGGTTTCAATAGTGGAGTGTGACATTTCAGATTGGTCAACAAATGAAGAAACGTCGTTATTAGCTTCTTCCAGAGTATCAGCGTTTTGGATAACATCATTTTTTAAGTTATTGTCCTGTACATTGTGTTGTCTAGTCTCTGCAGAGTTTGTTGGCTTTGCAGTTTTTTCATTTGCTATTTTGGAATCATTCTTCTTTTCGACATTTTGCACTTTTGTTTTTACTTCAGGCGCCCCATAGGCAGTATTGCGTATAACTGATGATATTCTCAATTGTTCTGCAGTGTCATCATCGTTATACGACGTTGATTCAGTTTTCTCAGTAGGTGTCCCATGAGATTTCTCATTTATTTTATCCTTCTTCATAATCTTTGGGATCACCTTTTCATTGATTGGGGTTTGTATTATTTTAGATAGTCGATTATTTTCAAGAATTTTATGAGATCTCGATTTCTCATTTGTTATCGGTTTAGAGATATTTGTAGTTGAAGTTTTTGAAGCAGCCTTTTTCGGTTGTTCAATTCTAACCTGGGTTATGGCATTAGATGAAGCTGTTTTATTCTTGGAACTGAATATATTTTTCAAGGTCCCAAGGAAGCCATTTTTCTTACCTCTATTGGTCTTTAGAGCAGTACGGGTTTGCTTTTCAGTTGTTTTTATTGCTTTCGATTTCCTCGGACTTTTCACTTTAACGTCAGGCTTAGTTCCATTTTCTTTCGAGGGCTTAGCGTTTGGTTTTATTGGTGATTTATCAGGCACTTCTATAACTTCAGGTTCTGCATCAGCTGTGGATGATTTCAAATCACTTTCATGGCTTCTAAATGTTGTAATGGTACCATAAGATTGCCTATTTTGATCATTTACTTGTTCACTGGTTGGCTTTGGTCTACTAGGTTGATATCCCATCAAAGTGTCTCCATTATTTTTGTGAATTTCTTTCAGTAAATATAAATTTGATTTCATTAAACAATGGTTAAATATCGAAGAAATGGAAGAATAATGACGAGTTATTTGTTCCGATAGAATCTTAACAATATTTTCTACAATCAGATTTGAAGAAAGTTTGATAACAGTTGGACGTTTGTTAGCTGAAACGACATCAAATTGAATCAATTCGTTGGGTCCATTTCCATTTATAATTTTGGCAAAGATTGCAACTTGTAATTTGTTCTCCAATAAGACCCGTTTATCAGTTCTGATATTTAAAAATAATGCGAAAGGAGATTTGATCTTTTCATTAGCATATGCCTCCTTTTCATGGGCTGTCGAGTATAAAGTCAGCTCAGTAGTTTCAGATGAGGCAGGATAAACAGCTTTGAATAAGTGGAAGGCAGTATCCTTTTCCAAAATTTTAGCCTTTGTTATAAGATCAGCCACGTATGCAACAGATGGTGCGGAAGGAGTTGCCAATTTGCAAGAAACTGAAAAAGATTTCTCGCCTTTCAATGCATCAAATCTTAATGAGTCATTATCAAATACTGAAACCAAAACCTTATCCACATAACAGTAGTTTTCAACTTTCAGTTTTGGAATCTTAGTAGGCAACGGTATTTCATTTATCAATGAATTCATTAAAATGTCAGAGATAAGTGGTTTATTTGGAATTTCAGATGTATAATATTTTTCAAAGTCGGTAATACTTAAAAAGACGATATAATCGCTAAAGATCACAAGAATTGATCTTTGATCCTTTTTCATCAAATCTACAATATCGAAAACACCTACCACACGTCGCTTTAACCATTTATACTGTAACTCAACAGGCCAACCTTTAGCTAATTCTGTTAGAATCTTTCCTGAAGGTGTAAAGACTCGAGTATTGTAAGAGCTCATTGGTCGGTCTAAATTACCAAATGAGTCCACTACGTCAATAATATTATTATAAGCAGCCTTTGCAATATTTTCTTGTTCTAAGCTCAACCATTTACCTTGTTTCTTATTCCATAATCTATCAATAATCAATTTTAATTTGATTAACTTTTCTTGAGGTCCCTTCATTAGTGTTTCCAATTTAAACTCTGTGTAAGTATCCTTTTCAGGTAAGATATCTGGAAAATTTCTTAAGAATAATTTGATATCTTTGTTAAAGTTTTTAGTTGCTGCCTCATGTCTTGTATAAGCTTTATAAAAATATGGTATAGTTAAACTACAAGCTTTCAATACTTCTAGTGAACCGAATGGTACTGCGGATTTTAAAGAATCCAAAAAGATACAATTGATTCTAGTTACTTCATCGATAGTAGGTGGAAAGAGTCTATTTAATTTGACGGTAGATAATCTATCGATTTCATCATTTAAGACACGAACTCTCAAAGTGATTAAAACTTTTTGTAAGAATTCAACTAAGTCAAAGGTAAAATTTGATTGAAACTTTAATAGCTCGTTTATAATGGCTTTAATTAATTCATCTTCCTCTAATATTTCTGTATCGTTTTCAGGAGGTTTATAAATATATTCTGTTTGTTCTGGTGAATATTCAGAGATGGGATTAAATAATTGTTCAAGTTGTTCACCTAAATGGAATACTAATTTGTTATTGGAATCAATATATTTTTCATTATTTTCATAGACGACATCCAATAGCAATGAATTTACCATTCTATTAGAGAAGAATCCAGTTTCCAATATTCGTTCATTTAACAAATCTGGAGAGAATGAATGGAAAATTTGGCAATTAGATGCCAGCTCACCAGCATAGATATGATCATAATTATAATTATACTTAGTGTTTTGTAATAACTTAACATGACTTGGCGATAATCTAGAAAATTTTTTCAATAATGCTACGGCAATTGATTTCTTAACGTTTGACTGTTGATCTGCACTGTTTAAGTTTTCAATTGCTGGATAGAATTGTGAATCTTTAGTGATATCAATATCAGTGGATACTGTTACACCTAATTTATCCAAGACTATGGCACATATATTATTTGTCACTAGGTCTTTAGATATTATAACGATGAATGGCCCCCACAATAATTTATCGTTATTATAATAAATGGCACAAACTTTAAAAATGTCCTTCAACCATTTTTTTATATCAGGTATAGTTTCGAATAGATTTTGCAAGCTTCTATTTTCTTGAGGGATCAAGTTATTTGCCAACTGTACCGTTAATGAGTCCAATTCCTTTTGCTTATATGTGAATACTGTCGCATCGAGAGAGTACACGGAAGAATTAGCTGACATGTCTTATAATCCCACTAATGTCCAGTGTACACAGAAGACAATATACTGCAGTTAGTGGAAGTTCCCGTTGGTATCTGGCAATCGATGTGATGATTATCTTTTATTGTTTACATTTGAAAAAAATACTGAAAAAATAAATAAACAACATCTCTAAAAGGTAAACAAGGAAGAAATCACGCCCAGTTCGAGATGCAAACGTTCAATCTTTGCAGTCAGTTACAACTGGACCACTCCTTCAAATTGATACAGCTGACACCCGAGTTGTTGGAGGTCTTGGAGGGTCACGATGTCGATTTGCAGGAGACTGGGTTGTCGTTTAAATCCCTGAATGAACAGAAGAGTGAAGTCGTGCTTTGTTCGAAAAACAAGACGTGGCTGTTACGACAAAAGAACCATTCCAATACTGTCATGTTGATGAACAAATACGATCCTCCTTCTGGCACCATCGAAGTGCCCAAAGATCAGTTATTTGGGATCAGTGAGCCGCCAAAGGATCATTTATTAGGTTATTCGAAAAGCACTTTTGAATACGAGACTAAATTGATTGAAGGACAGCTAAATTTAGACCAAATTCCAGTATATAATGAATATGATTATGAATTATTGGAGGATGATGATCACAGTATTGAAGATAAGACTAATTCTGTACATGATTTGAATGAACTGATTGAATTGTCACCATGTTCACCTATTGAATGTTTCAAACAGTGGTATCAAGTCGGTGGTTGTTCCATTAATAATAAATTATGTATCTTGGCTAAACCGTTTCTCTCTAAGTTGTTGAACGTCACACTATTAAGTGTCATGAATGGGAAACTTGAACTAGATGAACTAACTTTGTCAGATACCATGAATGCGATAGATGTTGAAATGGGGTCACATAATTTCAAGATTGAGATGATTGAAACTGTGTTGAATAAATTTGGTTTGCAGATTAGTTCACAAAATAGTGCGGATATTAAATGGAAATTACATATACCGACTATCGTGGAATGGTATGGGTTAGAAGCACTAACCAAATATGCTACTAAGGAAAGTGTACCCCTTGATGAATTTTTAATTAAGTGGAAGTCATTATTCCCACCATTTTTCCCCAGTAATATCGATGTAAAGATGCTTCGAGGCAATTTTTATAGACCCATCGATAATCATATCCAGTTTATATCCAAGAATATTCTACCCAGTGAGCCGAAATCACGTTTCAAGACCCTTTTCAAGTTACAAAGCACTTGGGAACTGGACGATATTGCTCCCTTCATTGCCGAATTGAACACACGAGGCATCAAGTTGGATACTTTCATCATGAAGTATGCCAGAAGACGTCGGACTGTGGGTGACAATAGGAAACCGGTTGTGTTGGTCACATCGCGGGACTGAGTTCAGCCTACGCGTAGTAGGAAGGGTGTGCGATGCTCCGCCTACCAGTACGAGGAGCACGTACAAGGACGCTCTGCCTACGTGCGGGAGCATCCTCACCAACAGCCACGCCCGTGGAGGCTCCCAGAGAAACACCCGCACAGATTTGTGGAAGCCCTCCGTCTCCGTCTCCGTCTCCGTTTTCGGGGCACGTGACACACCCCATTCGCAGTTTTCGCTGCTTTCCAAAGTGTGATAAATAGTGGCTCAATGGCAAGCTCATTGCATCCCATTCCCACACCACTGTAAGCGCCATTTGAAGACAACACATTACAGCACATAAAGCAGAGAAAAATGTTGCTCTCCAATGCACGTACGGCTTTGAACCAAACTGCCTTCAGACTAGTGTCCAAAAGACTATACAACAACTCCAGTATACTGGGGTACTCCGCTGCCGCTGCTGCTGTGAAGAGGAAAACTGTAGAGATTCCTGATGATATCCCGCTAGAAGTGCACACAGATGTACAGAGCGCTACCGTGGAACAAGTCAATCAACGTAGTGCCAAAAACGTCATAGACTCTGCCACTACTTCTGCTAATAACGCTATAAGCTATGCTTACCAACCACAAAGTGGATTTGGTACAAGACCAATCTATTTAGATATGCAAGCAACAACTCCCACTGATCCACGTGTCCTAGACAAAATGCTTCAATTTTATACTGGTCTTTATGGTAACCCACATTCTAATACTCACGCATACGGTTGGGAAACAAATACCGCCATCGAAGACGCTAGAAAACACATTGCTAATATGATCAATGCTGATCCAAAGGAAATCATTTTCACTTCTGGTGCAACTGAATCAAATAATATGGTTATTAAAGGTGTACCAAGATTTTTCAAAAAAAATAAAAAGCATCTAATTACCACAAGAACTGAACATAAATGTGTCCTAGAGGCAGCAAGAGCTATGATAAATGAAGATTTCGATGTTACATTCTTAAGTGTAGATTCTACTGGTTTAATAAATCTTGAAGAATTGAAAAAAGCTATCAGACCAGATACATGTTTAGTTTCTGTCATGGCGGTAAATAATGAAATTGGTGTTAAACAACAAATTAAAGAAATTGGTGACATCTGTAAAGCAAATAAAGTTTACTTCCATACTGATGCTGCACAAGCTTATGGTAAGATACCAATTGATGTTAAAAAATTGAATATTGATTTAATGTCAATTTCCTCTCATAAAATTTATGGTCCAAAGGGTATTGGTGCTTTATATGTCAGAAGAAGACCAAGAGTGAGATTAGAACCATTACTCTCCGGTGGTGGTCAAGAAAGAGGTTTAAGATCAGGTACTTTAGCTCCACCTTTAGTTGCTGGATTTGGTGAAGCAGCAAGATTATTGAAGGCAGAATTTGATGCAGATCAAGCACATATTAAAAAATTGTCAGATAAATTAATCAATGGGTTATTATCATTGGATCATACAACTTTAAATGGCTCACCTGATCAAAGATACCCAGGCTGTGTCAATGTTTCATTTGCTTATGTTGAAGGTGAATCATTATTGATGGCCTTAAGAGATATCGCATTATCATCTGGTTCTGCTTGTACTTCAGCTTCATTAGAACCATCATATGTTTTACATGCTCTAGGTAAAGACGACGCTTTAGCACATTCTTCAATTAGATTCGGTGTTGGTAGATTTTCCACTGAGGAAGAAATTGATTACGTTATTAAAGCCGTTAGCGAAAGAGTGAAACACTTAAGAGAATTATCACCATTATGGGAAATGGTCCAAGAAGGTATTGATTTAAACTCAATTGAATGGTCAGGCCATTAATGTCACAAAATTGCATAATAATTCATTAACAATGTATCAACTATTTTCATACTAAATGATGGTTTTTTTTTCTTGTTTCTACATTTTAAAACATAATCATATATATATTAAATATAAACTTATTCAAATTAGTTATATAATTTTTTCTCATATACAACCAAAAAAAAGATAAACAGAAAAAAAGATAAACAGAAAAACAACAGGATAAATCACGTTAGAGTTTCGAAGTTCATTAAATATTATATAAAAGGGATATATAAGATTGTACTGCTATTCATTGAATAAAGTTCTTTTGTAGATTATGGAACGGACCGAAAAAAAGACAAACTTATGATCTCATGAAAGATTTTTCTATGCTAAGATTTCTTTAACTGTAGCAGCTACCGCATCACCGACTTCAGTGGTTGTATTAGTACCATGTAAATCAGCAGTTCTAATACCAGCATCAATGACTTTCTTAACAGCCTCTTCAATTGCTTTACCTTCTTCAATTAAATCTAATGATAGTTTACACATCATTGCAGCAGATAAAATAGTTGCAATTGGGTTCACTTTGCCCTTTGGTAAATCTGGCGCAGAACCATGACATGGTTCATATAAACCGAAGGCTTTATTGGTATCTGGTAAAGAAGCTAAAGAAGCTGATGGTAATAAACCTAATGAACCTGGTATAACCGAAGCTTCATCAGAAATTATATCACCAAACATATTTGAAGTGATGATTAACCCATTCAATTGAGTTGGATTTTTAACTAAAATCATTGCAGCCGAATCAATTAACTGATGTTGAACAGTTAAAGTTGGGAATTCATTTGCTATTGTTTCAGTAACGGTTTTCCTCCATAATCTAGATGAAGCTAAGACGTTTGCCTTATCTAATGACCAAATTGGTAATGGTGGATTATGCTGTAGAGCCATAAAACCAGCCATTCTGGTAATTCTTTGCACTTCCTCTACAGAATATTTTTCACTATCCCAGGCGACACCATCACCTTCATCTTCTTTCCTTTCACCGAAATAAATACCACCCACTAATTCTCTCACCACTGTGAAATCAGTACCTCTAGCAAATTCGGCCTTTAGTGGTGACAACTCTAAAAGTGACTCGGATACAAAATTACATGGCCTTAAATTTGCATAAAGTTGCAATTCTTTACGAATCTTTAACAAACCTTGTTCTGGTCTGATAGCACCAGTTCCCCATTTGGGACCACCTACAGCACCTAACAAGACGGCATCGGACTTTTTGGCTGCCTCCAGGGCATCATCTGGTAGTGGAACACCAGTAGCGTCAATGGCAGCACCACCAATCAAGTGATGTTGGAAATTGAACTTGATCTTTGGACGAACTGATTCGATAGCTTTCAATACTTTGATGGCTTCTTCAGTGATTTCTTGACCTACATGGTCACCTGGTAAGACAACAATATTCTTAGTAGTGGACATCTTATATTTTTATATTATGATTAATACGTGTTTGCAAGCTTGCTAACGTAGTTAGGGAATGGTAGTATACAATGTTTCTCACTTATATATTTATACACAAAAATATATACACTTTTATAGTTCGATGAGTGTGACGGGCTGTTCGCTATGTTCTGCAAATGAGATGACCGTTAAAGGTGAAAAAAACCCTGAACCGGCGGACTTCTCCATTTTTTTTTTTTCAGATGTCAGATTTTTGAGCACGTGATCTCTCGTAAAAAACAGCAAAAGCACATGCTCATTTTATCGAGAAGACTAATTCAATCTGTGGATTAATGAGTCAATATCCAGTTGAATGATTGGTGCCAAGGATGAATTGTTCAAAGTACGTGTCTTTTTATCCATATCTCTCTCTTCAATCTTCTTTAACTTCGTCAAAGAATTGAAACCAGATAATTCTCTATTCAACTTGAAAGGTTGTAAGAAGAATACAACATTTTGGAAATATTCACCCATAGAATAGATTTCATGAATTAGATCTTCCATACAAATTAAACCAAATTCGCCTAATTTTTCTTCAATGATATTATTATCATTTAATACAATTTCTGTCTCATTCGATTCATTTGGTCTCTTGTACATGATTTTACTTCTTTTTTGTAAAAGTGAACGTACTGATGATAATGATGGTCTACCAATAACAATATATGGTGAAATTAATTTTAATAACGGGAAAACAGTTTTGGTTAATTTGATAAATACACCTGTATTTATGGTCTCTAATCTTAAAATGCTTAAAATCTTGAAAATTTTATGTGGAATTTTAACATTTGTTGGACCTTTAACTCTAATAACAAATAAAAGAGTATCTTTACCGTCATAAACAATTTTTTCCTTAATTAAATTATAGTTTTCATCATCTTCATCAATTTCAATACCATCTTCTAAATCTTGATTAATTTGTTCTTGTGTCTTTTCAGTTACCTTTAAGATAAAATCTTTATCACTAGCTAAACCAACAGTTTCATTCTTCAATTTTTTCAATTCTAATTTAGATATTCTTTTCACTCTTTCCTTTTCTCTATTTGTCGCTAAACTGTTTGCTGCAATTTTTTCAATTCTGATAAATTTTTTCTTATTAAGTTGCTTTTGTTTCGCTAGTTTCTCTTTTTTCTGAATAGCTAATTGTTGTTTCTCTAATCTGATTCTATCAGCATTTCTTCTTTTCCTTAAAAGGATTTCTGGTGTAGAGTTTAATTTGGATGACATTTTTAAACTATGATCAGTTATCTTAATATGATAAGTATCTTACCTAACTACTAAAATACTAATATCAATTCTAACACAAGCGATAGTGAAAATATCAAATTTTCCATTTTTTTCAAAAGCTGAAAATGATTTTTTCATCTCATCGCAAAATCCTAATTGGGTAAACGGAAGAAAAGAAACTACTATATCGTACGCTATGACAACGCTCTGGAAAAAGAATATAACGTGCGGGTAATGAGCATGTGATTCTATTTTTTTTTTTTTTAATTTTTATTTATTTTAGGGTTTCCACGAGGCTTCAAAATAGGGCTTTTGATAATGTTGACCTTCTCCTTTTGTGGGTGCTGTCATCCACTCCATTATTCTCAACAGAGTTATTCTTCTCTGTCCCATCAATGTCTGGTTTTGAAGTATCTGAAGACGTGGAAGTGGAAGTGAGGATAGGTTTACACACCTAGTTTAATGTGATAAGGCTGCAAGTTCATGTAAAAGACTTTCGAGATATGTAAACACAAAGCCATGGCCCTGGTTTAATTCTCATCCACAAATTCGAAATTGCTTTAGTCAATTTCTTGAAGTATTCAAAGACAGAATAAATTCTATAAAAATGTGGTTTATACCCAATGATCTCTTTGGAAGCATCAGTATTCAAGTTAATCATATATTGGATTGGTTGGTGTAGCGTAGTAATTCGGAAAACTTCACTATAGACTTTCGAATTCATAAGGAAAACCTGCACAGAAGTTGGGGCGCCATGGGTAAGCTGCTGATATCATCAAATAAGCTGAACCCTCAACTTATCTTCACCGCACACTACCAGCTAATGCGCTTGACATTGTTGTTAGTCACCTTCTTGGTGAATATTAGTTAACATCAAAATTGGACGGGTTCAAGTACACCTTTCTTCTTCTAGATTAACACGGTTCAAAATATTTTTAGCTCGTGACACTGGCCCGACTCCCTATTCCTGGGGTGGGTAGCTGTTAGATCAATAGTATTGAAATCTTAACCAATAACGGAAAGAATTTTAATGGAACGAAGCTTAGAGAGCGGAGTGTCTGAGTGTAAATTAAATTTTGGTAAAATTACATTAGTATAGCTAAAATCGTCTTCTTTATTTCAAAACCATGCATAAACTGCTTTATTTCGATTATCATCAGTTTCAGTCGTATTACTGTATTGTTGTAGTGATATGATTTTTTTTTCCCACCAGCTGTATTATCTTGGATGGAGCCTTTGCTTTTAATGTCATATAACTATCATCCAATTAAAACATCGAGTTAAATTCAGCTTTTATAGACTACAGCTAAAGGTTCGGATATTTTCTTGCTATTAAAATGAGTATTTTGTGCTATACAATTCAAGATACAAAGAGAGGGTATTTCCTATATGAGGAAGTTGAAACGACCCTCTCTCATTTTTAACTAACCTTTTTAATTTCTTTTACATACTCAAGTACACTAACGTATTTCTTCATTGAGTGTTTGTCTAAAATGGATATATAAGAAGTTATATCTCGAATTGAAGTTAAAAAATGAGAGCAAGATGGAAAATAAAAGTCAGCCTCGTAGTTAATAAAAAAAAGATAATTCTTTCAAGAAAGTTTAAAAGAATGATATATGTGTTGTTATTTTTTGTTTATTTCTTTGTTCAAGGGAAGCAACACAAAGATTTGAAAAGCAGACCTAAAAATGAAAACGCAAAAACCCTAATGAAGATGTAAAAATGAAAATATGTTATATAAATTCCCCGCCTCTTCTCCTGATTTGTTCCAATTCATTTTTTTGATGTATTTTTTCTTTTCTAAATGGAGGGAATATTAGGGTTTCCCAGCAACTTCTCCTTACAGCATAAGATAAAATTCCTAACATACTGCTATATGAATACAAAGTAACCAAGGTTTTAAAATTAGAACTTCTAATTAGAAAAGGGATTGCTACATAACTCTGAAATGTTTTATATGTTTCTTACCCCGGAAATGGAAAGAACAGATCTTTTGTCTTGTAATCATTTCCATGGTAGCAAAAAGTTTCTTGTTTTTTCTCTTTTTTCCTTTTTTTTTCTATTTTTCGTTGCTAGGCCAATTTTGATCTTCATTTATTGTTTCTTTGTCACCCTCCCTGCTAATTGGTTTCGTCTCTCTGACTTTCTATAAGACCTCGTAATTTATCGGATTAGAGAAAAAAAACGATAGAACAAGCTGCGTTATCACGGGTTTGCTTAACTAAAGATGTGTTTTTCAATAAGGCACTTGAAATATTAAGTATGTTTCCATTTTACGAGATTGTATTAGTAAGATTATTCTCTTGTTGTTTATTTTTTTTTTCTAGGATCTAGCCACGATCGTCACATAGGCGAAAAATTGTGAATATAGCTTGCAAACATGGCATATATGCATTTCGGTTGCTAGTAGAAAGTTTCTTGGGTGTGGTTAGTTGCTGGGGTGACCAAGAAAAGCCGTCATGAGAAGACACACAAGCGATTAATCCGATACAGGGCGAGCGACACTGAAACACCCGTGGGGCAGAATGTAGTCGGATTGGCAACCATAGCAACGGTCTGAAATTTTTTGAATCAGAACATTCCCGTTCGTTTCTTTTTCTTGCCTGTACGCCATTTGCATTGCTTTTCTTCGCCCCCACCGGTGGGTTTTCCACCTGCAGGCACGCGTTGCCATGGGACACGATTCGTAGCTAGTTATCTGGAACGTGTGTGTATTAGCAACAATTCAGAGGTACCAGTGAGTATATAACAACAAATAGTACTAGTGTTTTTCACTATGCAGAATAGTGACAGAACCTCTTGCGTTTATCTCTTTTCCCTTTTTGGTGCTGTTCGCCTTCTGAATTGTACCGTTTCTTGCGTAGTGACATTGCGATCCAAGCTTTTCCCTTACAAGTGTTCCATTCTACTGCCCAGCTAAACTTAATCCAGTCTCGTCGTCCACATGCATAGCCACAAAGGTACAGTGTCCGTTTCCGAGCCCTCATTCCACCCACAGGAGTCCGCCCTGCTGGAGGTCCCCCCCAGGCCACACAACAACGCCTCGACCATCTACGGCCTGCTGCACACCACCAACGCCGCCAACAATTTGCATCTACAATCTGAAAATTTGAAAAATGATCAATTATACAAAACTAATGATAAAGATAGCGCAACTGTAAATAATAACAATAACACTACTGACTCTCACATTACTATGGATGTGAATAAGTTTGATACAACCTCTACTCCTGCTGGTGCCACTGCTGCTGGTGCTGGCGCTGGTGCTGCTAATGGTCCTGGTTTGGCTAACAATAATGACAGTAACAGTGCCATCAACAACAATACTTATACCAACAATAACAACGACACAACTAGTATAGTAGGAAGTTATTCAGGTACAACCGCCACAACAACAAGTCTAACACCTTTCACCAAGAACGCTAATGTTAGCAAATCACTCACCGGTACACCTACTTCAACACCAACACCCACACATACTCAAAGTAGCAATAATAGTAATAGTAATCAACTCAGCTCTTATGTAAACTATACTATGAATACTGCTGAAAGTATACATCAACCAAATAATATTTTCAATAATACTATAAATTTTAACCATTTACAGAATTTTAGCCAAAACTCCATACTGCAGCAACAAAATAATAACAGTAACAACCATTACCAATATGTCAACACAATACCGCCTCAGCAACAGCAACAGCAACAGCAACAGCAACAGCAACAACATCAACATCAACATCAACATCAACATCATCATATCTCGATACAGCATCAACAAAATTTTAATCAGCAGTTTCCACTGCATTCACAACAACAACAACAGCAACAACAACCAATTAATAATACTATAACTAATAACGATCTTTTAAGGAAATATAATAACAGTAGCCCTATCCTAAATTTATTAAATGAAACTAACACAACAACAACAACAACATTGGATTCAAATAACTTAATCAACTCTCAAAATAATCATTTTACAAGAAATAATTCTATAACTAATACTAATAAATTCATGAATGTTACTAATAATAATAAATTTAAACATAAATTACCCTTATTGAATAGATCAAAATCTGCTTTACCAACTTTAAATGTTGATAATAATAATAATCCTACTACTAATCCTGAAATTACTAATGCTGGTATGATGAACATGACTGTCAATAATTCATCATCATCTAATAAAACGTCAATCTTAAAATCAGATACTGAAAATAGTAATAGTAATACTAATACTAATACTAATACCAATAATAACGACGAAAACAATCAAAATATCAAAACTAACACTAAAACAACAACACTATTAGCTAAAAGATCATATTCACAGTTAGAAAATACTAAAAAAGATATTGATTTGAAAAAATCAATCTTATCAAGAAGAAATACTCAAGAAATGATTGCCAAGACAATCGCTAATAAACACATTAATGAACCAATAGATAATTATGCTAAAATTGTAAAAGAATCTGAATTAAAAATATTGTCTATGGATAATAAACTGTTCTCTAAATCTACTATTCAATCAGCTGAACAGAAAAAGGAACATGAAAGACAAATTTTTGCCTTAATTTGGCTTATGCAAAATTGCGAAGCAAAACATGATTCTTATGTTCCACGTGGTAGAATTTTTGCACAATATGCTTCAATTTGTGCACATTTTAAATTAAAACCATTATCACAAGCTTCTTTAGGTAAATTAATTAGAACAGTTTTTCCAGATTTAACAACAAGAAGATTAGGTATGAGGGGTCAATCAAAATATCATTATTGTGGTTTAAAATTAATTAATGATAATGATACTATTACTGCTATCAATAATAATAATGAGAATGAGATGGATAATGATAATAAAACTAACACTCATTTAATTGATCAAACTAATAAAATTAATACAGGTAAATCTACCAATATCGAAACAAAGAAAATTGATCAGAATTTAGAGTTAAACAAGGGTGATATAGCCATTGAGAGGAATATTAACGATACTATCAACCACACTAAATCTACAGAAAATGCAAATGGTGAAAATGACTCAAATGAAAATAAAATTAGTAATATCGCTACTAAGAATATTATTGGTGGTGGGAAAATTGCCAAAAGTGGGAAACTCAATAAAACCTTGAAAAAAATCAAATTACAAAGAGATGATACAGTAATTGATGAAAAATTTGATAAAAATACCACTGATAAAGATGAAAATAGAATCAGTAACGGAAATACCATCAATAATGGGAGTGATGCAAGTGATGCAAATTCATCAATGGAAAATGTTGTACCTAATGAAATCAATAATACTAATAATGATAATGATGATGATGATGATAATCAGCTTTACTTTTTAGATAATATTCTAGTTAAAGTATTTGATAATAGTGAAATTAACTTGGCTACATACAAACTTGATTTACCAAAGATACCACTAGATAATATTCTAGCAATTGATTCCATTAAATTTGATAAAGATATTATAATATCTTTAGAATCTATTTATATGATTTATTGTAATACAATTTTCGGAAATGTCAAATATTTTAAATTTGATCAACTTCCTAAAAATTTATCCCTGTTCGAATCAAATTCAATATCTCCACAAATGTATGACCTTTTCACTTCAGAAGAATTGTATCCATGGATTATTAAATGTGATACAATAACTCATATTGCAATCATCAAATTTTTATCACATTTAGTCATTAATCATAAAAGCGTAACAGATTCAATTTTCTTTAAATTAGAAAATTTTATAAACAACTACTCAGATCAAATTTTAGCAGCTACTAAAGGTTTACCAACCAAACTAGCAAATGATAAACTAGACTTATCAAAATCTTTCACAACAGTTTTGAAAAAATTATTACTTCTTTTGAAATTTATAATGAGTTTTTTGAAGAGTGCTGAAACATTTAAAGATGGTATGAATAAAGATTGGAAAACAATAGTTAATTTAGATGATATTTTTGACTTAGTAACTACAAATTCTGCTTATCAAGATATCATGAAATGTTTAAAATCGCATATACTAAATCAAACAACTACTTTCTTAAATGATGAAGGCCCAAATTCACTAAATAACGTCATCTTCTCTCTTTTACAATTCGTTTCTAGCGTTAATGAACCTGCTAATACCATTATGGACTGTTATGTTAGATTCACTAATGCCTTAATTGGTGATATTTCATTGAAATCTTCGGAGAATTTATTACCATGGCTATTTTTCAATAACATTACTATTCAACTTCTTAATTATTCTTTAGAGGTTACAAAATTTATTTCTTAAAATTGGTTTTGTAATCATTTTTTCTCATTAGTATAGATATATGTATTTATACAAATACATTGAATTTTTTCTTTCAAAGGAAAAAAAATTCATCCATATAGACTATAATTGATTATAAACTTACTCAATTACATATTCTTTTTCGTTTTTATGTTTTATATTTTTGGTAATATTCATAATTTACGACCTTATTAGTATCTGAGCGGATTAGTTTAAGCATGATTTTGAGTTATTTCTACTGTACAGCCATTGTTTCCACTTGAGAAGTTTAGGATGGTTTTGACCACAACAACTGTATTGAAATGCGGTATATAATAGAAGTCCATAAATTATATAATACGTTGTGGGAGCAAGTGTATAATGAACCAAAAATATCTCAATTTAACGATAATTGTATGAAGAAACCTTCTCAACAGGTTTAGCAGGTTTCATCTTTTTGATATCCTTAATTAATTCTACAGTCATTGACAAATAGTCTATAGGATGTAAGTCTAAAACTAATTGTAAATTTTCAAACTTGTTAAAGTTTGTAACATTTGCTTGAAAGTTATCACTTAATGTAAAATAAACTTTCTTGTTGAAAATTTTATTTGTCATGGGGGTTTCATCAATTGATCTTGAAGATGAGACTTCCATGTAATACATTGTCAATATATCATTGCGATACGTAGTCAAACAAGTATTTTCCGTCAAAGAAATAGCGCTCCATTCTTTGTCCTTAGCTTCTCTAGAAAAGACTGCACAATAATTATCTCTAATAATATTAAAAAGTTCAACAGCAGTCACGAATTTATCTTTCAAAGGAAGGAAATCCCCGTCAAGAGAAGCTTTAATTTTGGTTTTTAGTAATGTATCTTCAATTGGATCAATTTGAGTATTTCTGTCTAGTTCGGTAATGTCATCAAAATCCCATACTTGTAAAAAGGATCTTAACTTCATAAACCACATTGGATACCACTTCAAAGACGGCAACATAACAGAAAAAGCGGCTTGTTCATGATCTAAATAGAATTTAGTCTCTCTTGCTTTCAAATTTTTAAATTTATAGTATCGCCCTATCTTATCAACATGAAGAACAAGCAAAGTTTCATAGAAATTGAAATCCTTGAAATCTTTCAAAGGTTTCTCAAAATTTTTTTCAGTCCCTTCAGCATCATTCTCTTCGTTTTCCTTCCTTTCTTTCTTTTCCTTCCTTTCTTTCTTCTCTTTCTTCTCTTTCTTCTCTTTCTTCTCTTTCTTCTCTTTCTTTTCTTTATTCTTTTCTTCGTCTGCTTTTTCATGCTTTTGCTCTAACTTACTACTAATATGGTCCTTATACGTAGCTTCTGGAGGATTTGCTTCAATGCAATCCAAACTTGTGTGTCCTTTATTTGGCTCTCCAACCTCTTTGAATGATCTAATAGTATCTTGAATTTCATGGGGCAAGATGTCATTGTTTTGGTCATCTTGGTCATTACTGGATGATAAGGAAATAACACTACTACTATTGCAAAATAGATAACTGTTACTATTTGTGTTTTTATCTTCCAACGTAGGAATTGTTGCTTTATTTGTTTCATTTGAAGTGAGTGGGTCTTTACCATATAGTCTTTCCTTAATATGAGCAATACTTTTGACAATAACTTCTTTATCCTTCTCAAACAAATGAACTAACCTGTGAATATTTTCAGTTTCTTCAACTAATTGGTCTGCTGATAGGGCACTGTCATTGCATATATTTGCTTCTCTATCTTTGTATTTCTTTATCATTGCATTACTTTTTTCGAGACTAAGAGTTAAGCTAGATAACTTCTTTTCAAAACTGCTATCACTCATCTTTCCTATATTAAGCTTAGCGTTATTCGTTACAGGGATCAACACTTTCAACCTTTACCTTTAAATGTGATGTTTTAATACTTTTTTTTTTTTGTGTTACGAAAGAAAAAAATAAACATTACTGGTTTGTCTTTAAAAATGGCTGGAAAGGCTTCATAATAGGATTTTCCATCAACGACGTGTCGAGGTCATTGCCAATCGTAGACCCTCATCTCTGCAGTTTGAAAATTCTACATAAGGAAGGATGTTAGTGAAAGAAGATTATCTTCGTTTAAATGGTATAATGCTATCACATGTTTAAGTGGAGATGTCGTTCTTTACATAGCATCTTTCTACATTGCTGTACAGTTTTTCAAATTTTGAATTAGCACATGGTAAGTAAGCAGTGTGCAAATAGTTTCTTGACTAGTTCAAAGTCGGTCGTGGCCCTTCCTTTTCAGAAATCACATTTTGTATATATGATGCTTTTTTCTCATTCTTTTTTTCTTTTTCCTTTTTTTTATCTTACTTATTACTTCCATATTGTGACCCCAACTGACCTTAATTTCGCTTTAATTCATCTTGAGACACCACACCACCAAATATATCCTAAGCACAGTTACGATCAGGCGTGACCGCAAAGACACTTGAACACATACGCTGACCTGTAATTCCAACAGCGTTCTCTCGGTAGCCAAGTTGGTTTAAGGCGCAAGACTGTAATGTGTGACAAAACTCAAAGTAATCTTGAGATCGGGCGTTCGACTCGCCCCCGGGAGATTTTTTTTTATTTCTTATCTTTTTAGATGTCAGTCCTAGAACACACGGTGGAATCATCAGCAACCGCAGAGACTGCATCGTAGGCTCTTATCGATATAGTACAGCAATGCGTGTGCCAACTGGGAAGTCTCCCTGCAGGCATTCCTGGCCTCGAAATCCAGCACTTTCCCGTTTGGGACAGGCGTTTCCAGAATGCTGTGACCACCCTCCTGCGGGTTTTGACAGCACCCACGCCAGGCCTCTCCACAATAAAGACTCCCAGCCTGCGGCTCTAGCAGTGGTGGCCGGCTGTGTCCATTCGCGATAAGGCGAGTTTCTGTTATATAAGCGTGTCCTACCTGGCGATCGCTTCTGGAATGAAGTTGTAGTGCCACTTTCTGCATACACGTACTTGTTCTTCATCAACGGCGTGGCATATTCTCCAACAAGAACGGGCATTACTCACCCTCCGACTCACCTAGACCTTTCCATAGCTGTCTCTTAACAGTGGGCCTTAGATATCGACACAATCTTACTTACCAAAATAGGTAATTCTTCCTCGAGGTTTTCTAACAATCCTGGCTCGTACTCACTTCGACGGTTTTGTCTTTTGAAACATCGCTGATTCACCTCTGATCTTCAACAATATAAGAAACATTGCTTCCGAAACACAAATCTGCTCTTTTAAAGCAAAGAAGAATATCGACGTAACTTATTTCTTTTCGGCTAAAATCGCAATTCTGATAAACTCATCTCGAACCACAACAAAGAATCATCAAATTAGAAGGTATGGCAAAATCACCCATTTTGTTGATATTCATTTCTTTCTCTCAATTCATAACGGTTGCTTTCTTAATTATATGTTGCGTTACGGCGCCTGTCTTTAAACAGATTGGTTTATCAAAAAATAATAGCATCACGTATGGTGTTTTCGGTTATTGTTCAAATGACGACGGTTGTTCAAGGGCATCCGCATCATATAATGTCTCAAACTTATCTCACAATAATGATAATTGGAGCATGAATGGCACAATTAGAGAAAGGTTAGCTAAGATTTTGATCGTGACTCCAATAGCTGCTGGTCTTAATTTTTTCGCATTTTTAACCTCCATAATAAGTGTCATAATCATAAATCTGAATGATAATGGTGTCTTATCTGTTACTTTATTTATGATCAATCTTATTTTTGATATTGTTGGATTTTTATCAGCTGCACTTATATGTATCGTTACATTTTTGTTATTCTTCCCACATATGACTTGGTGCTCTTGGTTATTGATCCCAGCTGCTGTATTACCATTAGTTAATTTACCGATTATCTGCATGAGTTATTTATCCAGTGATAATAAGATTGATTATAACCATACCAAGGATCATTTACTTGATACTGAAAATGAATTTTCTATATCTCTTGATCATGACCATGCCAAATTTTACAGAGGAAATGATAAAGAAATTGATAGTAAGATCTTTATTAGCAATGATTCTCATTTGGAAAAGAAAAGTGATGTTGAAGTTCTTACTCAACCTTTACAAAATGCATCTACTTTATCGAATAATAACTTAAATGATGATAGGTATATCCCACCCTATGATATCCATCGTGACACCAGTTCCAGTGATATTGAAGATAATACTGCAGATAATACTAATCCCTTAACTGCTGGCAATGATCAACTGATTAACACTAGGCAATCATTTACCGCATTTTCCGCAATTGATAATGATAAAGGAATTGCTCAATCTCCAAAAGGTGATAATTTCGTTTATAATAATTTAGAATCTATCTCTTCATCAAATTATTCTACTATTAAAGATTTAAATCACATTTCTCAGCCTGCAAACAAAATTTTAGAAGATATAATGAAAGATCAACCACATTTGGATAACACCGATAAGATTGAACATGCAAGTGATGAAATAAGTACTACTTCTAACTTCACATCAATTTCACAAAGGGCTATCAATCCTAATTATAGTGAAGTTCAAAATATTTCCAACTATAACTTTAAGAATAATAGTAGTATTGACAAAAACAAGCCTGGTTTGGGCGCAAACAATAATAACAAAAGTAAACCAAACATTTTACCCTATCCACATTCAAGAACTAATTCCCAATTTCAATATAACATGAGTTTGCAAAATAATAACAATCATATGAATCCACAAAAAAATAACATGCAATTTAACAATATGCAGGTCCGAAATGGTCATAACATTCCATTACCATCTGGACATCAACAACAAAATACTTCAAGATTGTATGTTCCATATAATAATACTAAAAATTCGATGGGACAAGCAAATATAAACTATGATAATTTGACACCACAGTCACAGGGTCAGTTGCATCATATGTTTCCAAACACATACCATCAGAACGGTAATAACACTTACCAAAATGTCACACAGCAACAAAATGGTTTTTCAAATCTGCAGTATCCACAACAGCAATATAATGTGCCAATAAATGACAATCAACGCACCAAGTACCAAAACAAGTATCATAATAATAATGCAACCGGTAATTTTGGTATTATTCAACAAAGTCCAATACATTTCCAAAATGCATACAAGAAAAAGATGGCTGCAAGAAATAATATGCAAAATCAAATCAATAATTTCAATTTGAGATGATATTTGGGACAGATGATTACTCGTTTAGTATGATTTACTTTCTTTTGAAGCTGTCCTTTGTTTTATTTATTCTTAATTTAATTACTCTAGCAAGAAGAAAAAAGAAGAAGAAAGATTATTGGTATAAAAGAATTTTATCAATTATAATATACAAATATATATTATATTAAATCATATTATATATAGAGATGAGTCAATTAAAGTGTATTATTAATTTTTTAGTGTTTTTTGGGTATTTCCATTCCATTCTCAGCTATCTAGAAGTATCTAAATATTTTTCCCTTCTTTTACTTCGTCGACACCTATGGGGGGAGTTGTATCAATGTTTTCTGGTTTTTCAATGGTAGAGTCATTGTTAGGGTCAATGATTTCAATATCTTTATCGATTCCCTTATCACTAGATTTATCTGAATTTGAATTAGACTCATTTGTATTTACGGACACCTCTGCAGTTTCATACTTAGTAACAGTCTTTGTACGTGGTTTTAACATTACAAAAAAAAATAAAGCCAGAACACATAACGTCAATAATAAGATGATTTTACATTTTTGAGTCCTCTTTTGTATTCTGGCAGCACCTTTCAATTCTTTATTAGCTTCTCTTAAATGTATCACCGTATTTTCTAAATTATAATCGATTCTGTCTACAATGGTGCCTTGATTAATGATTAATGATTGCATTTCTCTAAATATTGTGCTGACTTCATAAACACCACGAGCTAATTGTGTAATTTCTTCATCTCTTGTTTCCAAAAAGGATTGATTTTTAGTTCTTGAAATCTGTCGTTGCAAAGTCTTATTATTATATTCTTCTAAATCTTGTTCCAAGAAATCTTTCCCACCCATTTCTTCCTCTTCTTGTAATAATAATTGTGATGATTCATAATTATTTTTAGGTAAAATGGGTTTCAAGTCATCTTTATTCAGAAATTTAAGATATTTATTTTGTAACATCCTGAATTTATTACTTTCATACTGAATCTGTTGAGCGTAATTTTTCGTTAAATTATTTAAGATTATCAATTCAGATTTATTTAATCTTTTACCTTCCAAAAATTGTTCATCATATATGATCTCTAGTTTTTTAACAATATTATAACTTTTCTGGAAAAACTGCAAAATTTTCAATGAAATATCTTCAATTAATTGAGTATCATGAGTCTTATCATCAAATCCAGGCAGTGCATTTTTCCGATACAATTTCATTAGTTGCTCCATTTGTAATTCAATCTCTGACAAAAATCCATCAATATCATGAGCAATATCGATAAACAAAGGCGGCAATAACTTATCATTATCAAATTGGTTCAATGATTCTTCATTGGAGTAGCCGAATTCACCCATCTCCATGTCATATTCGTCATTCAAGAGGTCACTGTGTAGTAAAGGCGTCCCTAATTCGTTTGTTGTTCTTTTCAATTGTCCGCTGTGCGGAAAAGTTCTCCTAAAGGATATAAACAGATTCGTCTTGTCTCTAAACATGCTTGCCAAATACCCCTTCCCAGCTGCCACTAGCCCTAGTTCCACCTACCAAACCAAACCGTTGAAGACTGTTGTTGTAATCCTCGAAGAAAAAAATGGATAATCTCAATTTTTTCAAATTTCAATTTAATTTTTTTGAAGTTTTGACGTTATCGTGAAGAAAGAACAAGACTGCCCACTATTTGGCGAGGCAGAGGTGCGACAACTGGCGATGGCAGATACGGACACGGCAGAAAACACGGCGATTGACCCGCAGTTGGGCGTGGCGTCGAAGAAGGCGTCTACCGGCGCCCCCAACGGGCAAAAGACCCCAATGAAGAACGTCATCGAGGTGCGAAGATCTGGGAGGGTCCGAACAACAAAGCGGGAGAATCTGAGTGATTCCATTGACGACTGGGCACCTTTTAACGAACTGCCCTTAAAAAAAAACGGGAAGTCCAGGGCAAAAGTTGTGGGTACAAACGTTACAGAAAATGAATTCAACTTAATCATCAAATATAATCTGAATAAGAAGGATACAGCTAGAATATTGAATAATCCAAAGACAAGGAAACTAAAGATTAAAGTAGAGAGTTCCAAGGAGGATGAGCTGTCGGTAGTGAAGGCTTCCTCGGACACGCCACTTCCACCCAACAATACTTTCTTGAAGACTGATGTTAAGCCTCAAAAACCAACAATCTCTACAGATCTAAAGAGACTAAAAAATAAATCAACTAAAATTAATGATAGAGATTTATACACTAGAGATTGGTTATCCATTGCTCCACTACCGGCAATAAGGTTTGACTCTTCCAATGAATCAAAATTAGTTGAAAATTGGAAGAATTTCCATCAAAATTCTTTGAGTCCATTACCATATGCTGGATTAATTATCAAGATAATGTCTTTCATCACTAAATTTCAGGACTATTTTGAACCTTTTTTCTTAACTTTATCCTTCCATGATTTTGAAAATGGCCTTGAATTAAATTTAAGCAGTAAAGACGTATCACAAATTAAAATATGTCAAGATAAATTAAATTATCTTTTATATTCATTCTTAAAACTACTAATTGATGGTAAAAAATATTCCACTTTCAGTCATTTCAAAAAATTAAACAGCCCTTTTAGGAGATTAATACCTATGTACCGTAAAGCTTGTCCAGAATGGGGGGTTCCGCGATATTGGAAATATAGAGAATTCAATCCATTATTTACCTCAAATATTGATAAAATTGGGTTACCTGCATTAGAACCGTGGGACAGATTAACTCTTTTAGAGTCCATCATAACACATATCCTTCAACAATGTAATGAATTACATGATAAAATTCATCTTAGTCTCCATGATAAAAGAGATATTAATATAACCAATGACTCATATTTAGTACCAAGACATTTAATCAAAGGTAGGCAAGAAACTTTACAAACTTTTGAAGATTTATGTGAACAAGTTGAATTCCATACTGATAGAAAACGTGTAAATATGCTTAAAAAGAAAAGGCCCATGAAAGATGATTTTAAACAAAGTTGTGATGCTGTAGAAGATATCAAAAATACATTACAATTACTTACATCCCCTGATCAAAAATTGACTACATTATTATCACTATTTGATAAATTTTCTATCCTCTTCAATGACTGGACTATAGATAATCCATTGGCAAATCCATACAAGAATGAATTATATAAATTAAGATTACAAGAATTTTTCATAGGTCGTATTCATAATATAGGTGATTTTTATCTGCCGAAATTATATCATCCCGATGTGACTGAACAGTTATCAATTTTCACTGATTTAATTTCTCTTATGGAAAATTCTGAAAAATATAACAACGAAGAAGTGGATTTAACATCATTGTATGAATCATTTTATTTCAATGTAACAAGTAAATTTAAATTGCTATTTCATGATAAATCGCAGTTAATGCAAGATTACTGTGATCAAGATTTTTCCAATTACATTGAAAAAAATTATTGGTTTGAAATCAGTTACGATGCTTACAGTTTAAAAGAATTTATTGATAAATTGAATGATATTATACATTCATTAGCTGTTAATTATGATGATCCTGATTGTAAAATTTCTCAAGAGTTTAAAGAGTTATTAATGAATGAAACAAATTCACAAACTAAAGATGATATAGTCGCTTTGAGCCAATATTTATCCAATATACAAAAAATCTTTGATCGCTTGGAGAAGACTATTGAAGAACATGGTGATGCTAATCGTGTCACTACAAAGATTAGAATGCATCAACCCAAAAAAAAGAAAACTTATTTAGAATACGAAGAAGAAATTTCTGATGATAATGTGGACGATAATTTGAAAAATAATAACGATAGCGATTATGGTAATCACAATAACATTCCTTCAGAGGAGGAAGAAATTGAAAATGATAAAATTTCAAAAGAAGAACTAAAAGTAAAAGACGATTTGAAAAATTATACGAAAAATGGCGCTAAATATACAAAAGCATCTACAAGAAAGCAAAGAAGTAGGAAATCGTTTCGTACATAAATTATTATACATTATATAAGTATATTAAAATAATTTTCATACTGTCTATGTTGATCAACTGTAATAAATCTTACATTTTCCAATAATATTTCTTCACAAAAAAAAAATAGAACTACTTAGAATGAAACCGAAAACAAAAACAAATGCGATACCATGAGAATGTGAATATCGTAAAAGTGGATCCCAAACGCAGTAAATATTTTTAAATTTCTTAATTCTTTTCCTTCTTAATCTTTTTTTTTTCTTATTAATAAAACAATTTGAGTTCTAACAATAAATCATAACTAAACCATATGACCAATTGTAATATTATTCTTTTGAAAGTTTATCCTCTGAACTTTCAGAATCTGTTGATTCCATACCCAATAGATGTCTATTCTTTGTGGCAGCTTTGACAATTAATGCAAATGCATCCTGTCTCAAAGCCGATTGTAATTTTAGTTGATCACGGGTTAGATCAACAACTTTATTATGTGATTGTAAAGTGATATCCTTTAAAGTTTGTGTTACTGATTGTAAAGAAGGTACAGAACATTCTTCAATATCTGCATCCCCTTCTTCGTTATCGTTTGCGCCGTCACCAACCATATACATATTCTTTAATTGTCTAATTCTATTATTAATCATGACAATCTCAATAGCATCATGTAACTTATTACGTAATGAGAAACCTTTCTTAACGGATGGTAAAATATTGATATCGTTACGTTTAATACCTTGTGATGTGATCCATGGATCATTTAATAAATCTGTTGCTGTAGGTCTTAAGTTTGGATCTAAAGTTAAGGCCTTCAATATAAAATGTTTAGCCTCATCAGATATATTATTCCAATATGGAGAATGGAAAGCAACCGGTTCCTCATTTCTTGTACATTCTTGTAAGAAACCATCGACATCCTCAGCAATAAAAGGCGAGTACCCACATAACAAAGTATATGTGATAACACCAAGAGACCAAACATCACAAGGTTTACCATGACCTTTACCAGTTAACACTTCAGGTGCTACATAACCTAACGAACCTGCAGCTTTGAAAATGAGATCATCTTTGTCACTTAATTTCTTAGCGATACCGAAATCTGCAATCACTACTGGCGAATCTTCATCTTTGCTAATATATAGAACATTTTCTGGTTTTAAATCTCTGTGAACGACGTCTTGTGAATGCATGTATTCGATAGCACCTAATAATTGGATTAAAATTTTAACGGCATCCAATTCAGTGAATTTACCTCTATTCAAGATTCTTTCAAATAGTTCACCACCAACAGCTAATTGAGTAACAATATAGAATTTATCCTTTGATTCAAACCACCCTTTAAATTCAACGATATTAGGGTGTTTTAGCTGTTGTAACAAATACAATTCATCATATAACATTTGTAATTGAACATCTTTCCCCTTCAAAGCTTTCTTCAATACAATTTTAACAGCAACGTTTTCATCAGTTGATATCTTTTTAGCTTGTCGTACGATACCAAAACTACCAGCACCTAAAGTAGCACCAAATTCATAATTTGAACGATTTATGTATGAGTCTGGTTGACCGGTAAGTTTTGTAATGAAACGGGACATCACATGTCCCTTCATGGCTTCTGGTTCCACCAATACCTTTGATTTAGGCATTATGAATTATTCTCGGCTGTGTAGATTCACGGGTTCAGTTTTAGGTCAAACCGTTTTCAATGAGCTAAAGGATTTGCTTTTAACAGAGTGAAATTTGAAAAAAAAAAAAAAAATTATATATATACATATAGTAGTGAGATCCTGTCTTTATTACTTTGATTTTGGAGGGCTTTATGGTGGGACACGCAGCAGCTAGTGAGGCCACCTGGTGTAGAAGAGATCTGTTGCGTTTGCCTCGTCGTTTTCAGAGAAAGAATGTATGTATAAGGTACGTTATATAAAAAACACTATTGGTGAATACTGGTTACATACTGGTGAATACTGGTGAATAATGCCACACTTGTAACGCTTAGTACCCACTAATGGCTGTCGCCGTCATCATCATCATCGCCTTCTACTGTTAAGTTGAAGTAATCATCGGCATTGTTAGCATCCTGTAAAGTACCTAAATCACCCGGAGTCATGTAGACTGCGCTGGAAGCTGAAGTGTTTCTCTCCCTTGGCGAGCCCGGTACGCTCATGGGTCTTGCAATCTTGATTTTCTTATTACCTGATAAAGTGTCCATATTCAAATCGCTGACGTCTTCACCAACTATTTGTTTGAAAAGGTCAGGATATGCTCTTCTTAAGGCCAATTGTCTTGCCTTCACGTATTCTAAACCCATACGTTTCCAATCTAATAAATCTGATAATCTTTCAGTCCTGTTTCTTTGATTAATTCTTTGTCTTCTTGTCTTTTTACAAAATTCTTCCATATAATCTACCAATTGTTCTACAGATTCATCGGGACTCTTAAATCTACGATCCACTATGTAAATACCATAATCTTTAGCTTGATTTGCCTCAATCAAATCTTCCATATAAGCGCCAAAACCTGATAAATTTGTAGTAACAGATGGAACACCCATCACAGTACATTCAGCTGGTGTATAACCCCATGGTTCATAATATGATGGGAAAACACCTAAATGACAACCACGAACAAATTCATCATAATCTAAACCTAAGACTGGATTATTTGCATTTAAAAATTCTGGATGAAATATAATTTTCACTGGATCATATGAATTATTATATAATTGAACATGTCTTATTTGATTTAAAATTGGATCCTTGGCATCATCTGCCATATTATGTGTTACTACAGGTGGTAAAGTACCGGGCAATCTTCTTAAACCCAAGACTCTTTTCTTTAACAAGATTTTATCAGATGGTTTAATTAATTCATTTAAATCTGTAGGTAATTCAGTATCGAATCCACCATGAGGATATCTAATGGCATGTTCAAATAATCTTTTGCCAATATTTTTTGTCACTTCATTAACTGTATTTTCTAATGCCTTAACGACTACTTGTGCTCTTAATTCTTCTACTGTGAATGAATTTGTCTTTGCTGGCATAATAATGAATGCAACGACTGTAGTCTTGGAACCAGAAACTTTTAATCTATAATTCAAACGTGCCAATGCTTCTAAAAACATATCTGCACCTTTATTTTTATATTCGTAACGACCAGCGATGAAAAAATAAAGAGTCTTATCTAAATCAAAATCCATAGATCCATGGAAATGACCTCTTATGAAATCATTAATTTTTTCCTTCTTTACAGCATGTAAATTTTGGAACTCATGAACAGCTTGAAATTTAACTACGTTAATACCATTAGGTAAAATACCATCAGGTTTCCTCTTTAATAAATGTTCAGCTTCTAGAGCGGTAATTTGTGATACAGTGGTGAAAACGTCCGCGGTATGTGCTGCAGCACGTTCAATACAATAACGATGATAAATACCTCTTTTACCAGCTTCATGATCGACATCAAAATATTCTAAATTATTATAAAAATCCACATCACCAGCTGCACATAGATATCTACCTAAAAGGGTAGCATGAGTAGTGAAAATTGTTACAACATCGATCCTCCTCTTACGACATAAGGGTAATGCGACACCAGCTAACCATTCATGACAATGAGCAATAATGGCATGATTTTTGTCTATAGATGTCAATTCACCTAAGAACCATGCAACTGTATAACCTAATAAAATGGCATCATTTGTTTCGAAATCATTTTCTGGTGATGGTATACCGACTAAAGACCAAATATCAGCTTTCCATTCATTTAAGAAATGTCTCACTGAATCTAAATCGAATAAAATTACTCTTGGTGCACTTTCAATTAACCAACGAGCATAAATGAAATTGACACCACGATTCTTCATGGACTGTAAAGTATATTTGATCGAAACGATATCATCGTCGAAAATTGTGTCATCATTTTCCCAATCTAAGACTTCAACTTCATTTTCATAAGTTGCCTTATTCAAGGGTCCGATTGCGGTATAATTGTTGTGATATTGTGCCATTGTTATTGGTGCCTTTGATTTCAAGACGGAATAAATACCGCCCACTTTGTTGGCCACTTCTGTGGCGATTTCGAATAGTAGATGATTTTGAATATCACGGGTCATTTGTATGTTAGTTACTGTTCACATAAACTTGTTAGCAGAGATAAGAAAGCGGTAAAGCCTAGAGCTAGACTATGGCTACAAATAGAGTACAACGGAAGGACAAATGAGAGTGAACTGTTGGGAACCGCGCAAACAGAACAGAGACTGTTTCTGAAAACATTTTCCAGTTAAATACAAACAGCAACGTAGACGCTTGGAAGCATCGCCCCTGAAAGATCTTGAAAATTGAACGCAACGTATGATTTTGCAACCGCCCCGCAATCCGCACGACCCCAGCCCGGCACGGCGTGTCCCAGACGGGGGGACGCCGACTTAGGCTGCCATGCGTCTGCCTGTGCGTCCACCGCTGGCGGGCGGGAGTATGCGGGTTTCAGCCTAGGTGGGCGGCCCCCAGTGGCCCTCCCCCACCGTTGCCTTGGCAAATTCTGCCCTTTTCCAACTTTCCCTTAGCGGACCGTCTCGAACTTCGTAAAGAACAAAGTGGTTTTCTATTATATAGGGCTTCGTACATAGGCTGGATCTGTTACATGCATACCAAATATGTGCCATGGCTCACATAGAGCATGTATGTGTTGCAAACGGATGCAGGTGAAGCGGCGTGACTGTTCCACTTCCAACTTCAATGTTAACTGGCTCTAAAAACAAAAAAGAGAACCGAAAAGAACAATAAACTAAGCATTCCCTTATCTCTAACACGACTAATCCCAAATGGTAAAATCTTGTAATTCAGTAAATCCATCCTCCATCTTGGGCATGAAAAAATCCATATTGAAGCTATTATTTACTGTACCATTTTCAGAGTAGTTTGGTGCATTCATATTAGTATTTGCTTCAGGATTGCTACCATTCATAACTCCATTACCATTACCATTAATACTACCAGTGGTAACACTATTAGGTGATTCAAGATTTGCATAATCAACATTATCCAAGTGACCATTACTCATCAAATTATTGGTAGCACCATTCATTGCTGTATTCATATTCATTGCTGTATTATTATTATTATTATTATTATTATTATTATTATTATTATTATTATTATTATTATTATTATTATTATTATTATTCATATTCATACCATTCATGTCGTTCATATAACTATTATTCATACTATTAACGTCCATCATAGGATTAAATTGTTGAATAGCTTGCATAATATTACTTGCATCAAATAAATCATTCATACTACTATTTAATCCACCAAAATTAATATCATTAGGTAATTGCATCGGTAAACCATTCATCATCATCATTTGATTCATCATCATTTGATTAGAATCAATTGGTATAGCACCACCATTACTACTAGTGGCAGTAGTAGTATTGTTATTCATCATCATACTACCATTATTACCACCATTAATATTATTATTATTATTACTCATCATCATCATTTGATTGACTGCTCCCTGATCCATACTAGATCCATTAACCATATTTTCAAGATTAGATATTGGTGTACCTGACATTCGTGTATTGGTATTATTTGAATTTTCAACTGGTACAGTCATTGTATTATCATAATTATAATTAGCTGGAACATTACTATTACCTTTTTTCATGCTTACTTGATTATTACCATTAATTGGTACCCCATTTGGAACTGGAGTATTCCTGTTTGACGAATGATTTGTTGCATTAACATCAAACGCATTGGGCATCGTCATAGTATCAATTAGTGTATTGATTGAACCAGCAAGTGTTTGTGGATTTCCTTGTACAAATGATTTTTCATTTGAGTCATAATTTGTAACAGATCCATTACCACTGTTAAGATTTTTATTTACACTCGTATCCATATTCGAATTCAATTTTCTTCTCTTAGCATCTTGGAAATTTTTATCATCTTCCGCCTTACGTAAATGACTATTAGTATAAGTAATTGGCTTATAAGATGACTTACTTGTAGGTAATTGTGTTGGTTGAGTGGCCGCACCACCAATTGCTTTTGGTGACATAAATCCAAGAGCATCTTGGAAAACTGGACATCTAGATAATTGTTCATTATCACCAGATAATGCTAAGGATGGAACATTTTTAAAGAATCCTGATATGGATGGATGTTTCCAATTATTTGATTTATTGCCAGTTTTTTTTGAAATTGATCCACCTAACAAAGTAATAAAGAATCCCGTCGATCTTGATGTCCTTTTTGCATATGCATATTTGGCAGCTAATTGTGATGTTAATTCTTCAAAGACTTCCATTCTAGCGATCAAATTATCACTTAACTGTGAATCGGTAAACATTTCTAAATTAATATCATTAATGACATTTGGATTCAAATCTCCAAGATTTTTAGCACCTGGAATATTTTTATTACTTTCCACGCCACCATCAGTATCAGATTCTTCACCTGCACTACTAAAAATATTTTGATTGATACCACCAATTGGACCACATTTAGCACGTAAAGTTAAACAAACAATAAATTGTAATGATCTATGACCAATATCTAAACAATGTGGTGATAATAATACATTAACATAATTAAATACTGTTGAAACTGAATTAGGCATTTTTCTTACATTACTAAAAAAGATTAAACAATTTCTATACCCATCAAGAGCAAAATTTAGTGTCTCTTGAGCATATCTTTTAGTTAATGCCACTGTACCACTATCTTGTGAACTTAATGGTTCATAATGAGTAAATAAAATATAATTCAATAAGAATAAGATCATTCTTAACTGTAAATGTTTAGCGAAAAACATTGCCTTGGTTGAAGCTTCATGAGGTAATTCAAATTTTTTCTCTTGTGTTGCAGGTTGCTGTTCATTAGCAACTGGTGTATTAACAGTAGAATTTGGCGTCGACATGATTTCACGAGATAATAACTCTTCCAAACTTGGTAGTCCATAAGTTTTATCCGCGCAATCTTGGTAATTTGCTGATGATTCCGAAGTTGATAACAGACCCTTATTAACCAAATCATTTATTATATTGTCAATACTTTTATTACAGTTAGTTAAATCCTTTAAGGATTCAATTAATAAATCCAGTTCAAATTTTCTAACATTCTTAGCTACAAAGACATTTAGGACATGATTTAATACAGCAATGATAACCAAATCAATTTGCCAAAATAAGGTAAAATTTTTAATCACGATTAATTCTTTAATATCTTTGACATAATCAATTTTAGAAGCTGATGGTAATTTAGTATCACTAAAGTCCTTCATATTTCTTAATAATCTAGGTGAACCAAGAGATAATGATTGCTCTAAATCCAAATGGACGATGAAATACCAAATTTTCCTCCAAGTATGTTTGAATCTTTCAGTTGCAATTTGATTATCTTTGATTTTCGAATTTTTATCATTACCACTACTGTTATAATTCGTCTTCGTGTCACTATTTAATGCTGTACCACTATCTTTATTGTGATATGTAGAGACAACATTTAATTGTGGAAAATTGTCAGGATCTCTATGTAACCCACAACTGAAAGCCATTTGAATGATTGATGATAGTAAAATTTGATTCATTTCATTATCATGTGCATTAGAATCACTAATAGAGTAAGAGACAGTTCTCTTTGGTGAACTAAAAATTTCAGATGGTGAATTACTAATATACATCTTATAGAAAATAGCAAACTGAATAGTAGTTAAATTGATATTATTATTTGATATTGATGAAATTTTATCAAATTTAATTAAATAGTCCTTAACAAGCTTTAAGGCTTCTAATGCCGGTTCATAATTACTTAAGATATTGTCTTCTCTAATAGTTGCAGAACTTGATGAAGTAGATGTATTTGTATGGATGGAAGATGGTGATGATAAAGGACTATTCATAGTATTAGGTGAATCAAAAGCACCTAATTTAATTTGACATCTATTTGATGGTAATGATAACCAAGTTAATCTAATAATAATAATCATAATACCTAAATGGCAATAATCTGATTGTTTTGTTACTTTAATTCTTAATGGATTTTTATCAATAGTGTCAGTATCAACGGTTGATACAAGAATTTCTTCTAAATGATTCTTAAAATTCCTTTCATCAATAATTGGAATTAATGGATAAATATGTTTGAAAAATTTATTAATGAATTGGAAAATGATATGTCTAGGTGGTAATAATTTACAAACTTTATTTATAATTTCATCATGAGTCATTGAATTATAATCTGATCTTTTATGTTTCTTTTTACTTGATTTTTCTTTCTTAAATGAATTATTCATTAATTTTTGACTCATAACTGGACATTTACTAATATCTGAACCAGGATGAATTGTGTGTGGTGCTGGTGGTAAACTAGCTAAAGTTAATTCCATATCACTCAATTTTTCCTTTTTATTTGATTTATCAGATTTTGATGATTTATCTTTTAACGATTTATCCTTAGATGATTTTTTCTTTGAAGTTGATTTCTCTTTATTTTCGATCTTGGTATCATCTTGTTTCGAAGCAACATTGTCTTCATCTGCAATAATACCTGTTACTGGACATTTTCTCATAGAGCCATCAGAGGGCGGTAAGTCATGTGGAGCTACCATTGGTTTATCTATAGGTTCAGTGCTAAGGGAAGATGGTTTAAGAGTTGTGTCAGTTGGTTTATCCTTTTTAATTATTTGAGCAGGAGTATTTGTGATATTATTCGAAACCATAATATTCTCATCATTAGTACCAAAGGATGAAATATTTTCTCTCTTAATAAAAGTTTTATGTAAATCTTTATTTCCATTATTGATAGTATTCATATTTCTCTTATTATTTTGAACTAAATTTATATCATTTATCATTGTTTTCCTTTTATTATTTTTGTTAAGTATCAATCTTTGTGAGTACCATTCATTAACCTTTTCTCTAACATTAAAGATATGACCCCATAATAATTTCAGATAAGGATCACCTTTCATAATGGCTAACCAATGAGTTGCACCTAAATGAATTGTACCATTATTTTTAATATGTAACATATCAAACTGTTTTGTTAAATTTAATTCATCATTATCATATTTATCCTTTGGATTTAAAATGATACCATCTTCAATTTTAATATTAATATCATTATTAGAAGTATTATTATCACCATTATTAGAAGTATTATTAATATTATTATTAGCTGTAGAATTTGAGAGTAAATTAGGATCATTTTGAATATTATTAATTAAAGTGGTAGAAGTTGAAGAAATATTGATGTCCTTATTGACAGCATTTTTCAAGCCATGATTGTCATTAATTGATAGATTTTTACCAATATCTGAATTGATAGCGTTAATGGAGGTAGTATTATTATTAGTTACAGTATTATAAGTTGAGTTATGAATATTATTATGATTATTATTGTTATTATTATTAATTGATGAATTACTTAAGTTACTAATGTTGTCATTGTTGTTGATGATAATGTTTATATTATTTGGTTTATTGGAAGTAAATGTGGATATAGTATTAGTATTACTATCTGTAGTAATACTGTTATTATTATTATTATTATTATTATTATTACCAATATGTCTATTTGTATCAGGTGAATTAGTATTTGAATTATTGTTTGATTGATTATGCAGCAAAAATAATTTTCTTTCTAATTGTTTAACTTTTTCCTTTAGATTTTTCAATTCTAAATCTTTTGATAATTCTCTTTCAGCTTCTTCAGCCCAAGATTGTTCCATATAATGACAAAGGTGTGAAACACCAGTTTTAGTACATTGTTGACAATAAGGTCTTGTCTTATCACATTTAACTTTCCTCTTTCTACAAATTGTACAACTTAACGGAATTCTATTTCTCTTTCTCTTGGTCTTCGATTTTTCATTTGAGGAGCTATTGTTTGTATTTGTTGGAGTATTAGTACTGTTCGTTGAATTTTCATTATTTATTTTATTATTATTAGTAATAGTAGTAGTAGTATTGTGATTGTAAATATCATTATTAACATTGTTAGAATTATCACCAACAGTGGTATTAGCATTACGACTTAATATGGCGATGTCATTAACATTCGGAATGATATTATTTTGTAAAGACATTGTTGCTCTTTAAGCAAAAGGAATTCTAATAGTTTTCGTGTTGGATTAAGAAAAAATCTCTTAAAAAAAAAATAAAAAAAAATTATTATATTGTAATGTGGACTGAAATGGAAGAAAAGGATGTGGGAACAATATCAAAGAGATACTATGTCTATTCCAGAAAGTTTTGAATTTATCGAATAAACTCAAAAAAAATATCAAAAGGTTGAAGAAGAAGGAAAAAAAAATGTCAGTTATGGTTTATAATTTAGGAACGAAAAAAAACCTATAGGATCGGTGGAGGTGGGGAGTTATAGCAAGTTACAAATTAAAAGGAAGAAGGGGAAGAAAAAAAAAAATAAAAAGGAGGAAAAGTTCAAATATTAGCTATTTATTACAATAATTTAAATATCTTGGAAAGAAGACAAAATGACAGTTAGACTTATAAATACAATCAGTTAAGAACTAAAGTTAAGATGAAGTTAATTCTAATTGTGTAGAATTACTTATTAATAATAATTTGTAATTTTGGTTTTTTCTGCTGTTTTTTCTGGAATTTGGAATTTGCAAGAGAGGCCCAAATGAGTCCAAAAACGGTCAATTTCGAAGAAGCACTAAAAATTTTTCAATTAGATATCAGTTCCTATTGTGTTTCGTATAAATATCTAGCCATAATTAATAGATGATAAAATACAGTTTGGCAAGATTATACTCTCAGTGTATTCTTCCCTCAGTTCGCACCTTCTCTGCTTCTACGGCTGTTTCTGTGGGTACGTGCCGTTACCGTACAGAAATTCCGTCTATTGTGCGGGTTATTTCCACGCTTTCTGACCAACCGCACGTTTTTCCGTGGTTTTCCTCGGCCAAGGAATGGAAATGATAGACTGTGTTTGCAATTGCTACGAGGAATACCGTTGCACCAATCAAAGTTATCCAAAAATTCATCACAAATAGGGTAACGTTTCTTTTTCTCCATGTGCTTCATTTCTTTTTCCCTCATCTGTTTCCTTCCCCTTTCGGTCAACAAAAGCGCAGTACAATCTTGCAATAAAAGGAAATCTTGACGAAAAAAATTAAATTTTGAGGCCGCATAAAAATTTTGACGCCGACATTCGTTTCCCATTTCTTTTTCCCGCAAACTGAAAAATAAACGAATTATGGAAAAAAAACGGAAGAATCCAGCAGCCACGTGCAATACAGGTGACCAAGGTAGTTAACAGGGCTTGCCACCAAGATGAAACTGGACTTCCTTTTTGTTTTCTTGCATATCTCTTGTTTAGGGTTTTTATCTTTTGGGAACACCTAAAATAGCTTGTATAAACTTTTCCATCCGAAAATTTTCGATTCTTTCTTTCACCTTTGTTTCGTTTTTGCTTGCACGTGAACTCTGGGCATTTTTCCCACATGTACGTCCAAATCAGAGGAATTGTCACTCTTTGGGGAAGTGACACAAATTGCAGTACAACAAAGGAAAAGAAAAAAATCACATTATATAAATACTATATATACACTCAATGTTACATAGCTTAAACAAAATCCATAAACATAAAACTAAAAACCAATGTCATTTATATAATTGGAGGAATAACTGGTTCTGGAATAAGTTAGAAGCTGATGCTTATTCACTAAACTCAAAAACAAATCACTCCGGTTTGAATACTGAAAGTTCATATCATTCAAGGAAACCCTATTCTCAATCATACAGATCCCACAATAAGAGAAACAATACCACCACCGCTACTTATAATAGAAGGAATAATCATAAAAGTATTATATTACTGTCCTACAACAATCCACAGGAAGATAATATAACGAGACCAAATTCAAATGATAAAATTAAAAAAATACTTTCCAAATGTAGAACCGATTATTCCTCGCAATTAAATAGAGTGGATTTAAATCAAAGGGAAGATACAGAAAGTGTTTCACTAGATAATATAATTAATTCACAAGATGGGGGAAATATTTATCGTTCATTATTTTACAATAATTCAGAAGAGGATATGAATACAGTGATTCATCATAAATTATTCAATTAGATTATACTAATAGTAATACCAATACTACTTACACAGCAAGAAATGACAAAGATAATAATAATAAGATATTCCTATTTTATATAATATAAAATAAAAAATAAGTTATAATGAAATTTACATTTTTCTTTTTTTTTTGAGCTAATATATACAGCGCCTACATTTCTTGCTCTTTTTCAATGCTTTTAAGTCATCCCTTTTTTACCAATTTTGCACACTTAGAATATTATTTTGAAAAGATTTAATTTATCCCGGACCCAGATTAAACTATCATATATTATTAGTTTGTTCTTAATCTTTTCATACTTGTACCATATCTTTAAATAACTAATTAACCAATTAACTATCTTTGAATTATAATATAATTTATTTTCATCATACTCTTGACTCAGTTTTTCCTTATCCTCTGCATATATTAATTCTGCACAATATTTTGACATTATTAGAAAGGTCCTTTCAGGTCCTAACGGATTTTGCAGACTTTCATCTAAATAGCGAGTCAAATCATTAGTCTTCAAAATCAATAATACAATTCTAGGTACTTTTGCTAAGATTGACATTATATCTGATAGCATATTACTTAACAATATCTTATCTTTCATTGTTTTAATTTCTTCTGCGCTCCTTCTCTTTGTAATATCATATTTCATGACAAAATCTATACTTCTCCCAGTAAGTGCTGCAGCAAAAAGTGGAAATTCATCTTCATTGATATGAGCAAATTTGATAGCATAATATTTCATTGATTCTCGATCTTGATTTAATACAGATAACCAAAATTTGGCATAGTTTCGTCTTAGTTCAATATCAGGATATCTATATAAACCATGATCATATAATATAATTTCAAAATTATGTTTTGAAGCACATTTCTTCTTATTTCTATTTTTATCTATCTCTTGTTCAATATACCTGATTGCTAAATTACCACCATGTGGATCACAATGTAAACCCATATTAGGTGTGAAAATCATCTTATTAAATATATGTGACAAACAATATGAAACTTCAGACCTCGAAATATTATGTGAATCAATATATTCTAAATCATCTAATCTTCTGCCATCAATATATTCCATTATCAATATTCTATTTGTAGCCTTCACCACTTTAGGTATTCTTAATGCTGTTAAAGATGTCAGATCTTTGAAATGGTTTGCAGTTTGTATAGAATTCTCTGCTTCTTGTTTAAAATCTAATTCATTGTAGATTGATGATCTTAACTCATCATGCAACCACATTAATGGGTACTCAGGAAAAACATAATCTAATACACCAAAGACTTTCTTGGTTAACCAAACATCAATCGGTATATAATCCTTTAATTCCGGATGTTGACATTTTATAGCCACTAATTCACCAGTATCTTTCAATTTACCCTTATACACTTGTGCTAACGAAGCCACCCCAATGGGGACCATATCAATACTTTCGAAAAACCCATTCATGGTACAACCCATTTCATCTTCAAACATCTCTTCAATATCATTGAAAGTCGACTCTGGACATTGATCCTGTAATGGGATCATTGTTTCAGTCCATTCTTTAGGTAAAAGATATGTCATAGCACCAATATGTTGGCCAATCTTAATAAACACTCCACCATTACTACTCAGTGCATGGAGAGTAATTAATGCACACCTCTTATGGCATCGATTCAACTCGATCTCCCTCAACACATCGTCTTCAATATTCGAATTTAGCGCTCTCTTATAATGATACAGACAACGAATCGTGGCTTGTGATACAGTGGTTATCCTCTTGGTGGAAAACCATGCGTATCTGGCAGTCTCATACACGGTCTCATTGTTATTATAAAGAATTATCCCACCACTTACAGTGGAAAACAGTATTATTGGTCGACGGTATCTGTCCCAAAATCTTGTGATATCGTTACTTATCGTTCTTCTGGTAACATTCGCATAAAGTGTTCTCTTATAAACATTGATAAATATTGTACTTCTCCACATTAGTCTTTCCTTATCATATACTAATCATCTATTTGAGTCTTTTGATGTGGTGCCCTTATTATTATCTGTTAATTATAAGGCATTCAATTTTGATTATGAAAAATATTAATCTAGAATAAGAAATGAATAAATAAAATGAAAAATGTATATAGGAATATAAATACCTATTTGTATTATGAAATGTTTGATAACAAATTAACGTATATTGACACTCAATATTTTAGTCTCATTTTCTATTTAATGTACCACAGCCTCACCAGATGTTTCCAGACCGTTGATAATTATCTCACCTAATACCGAGTCAATAATAATATCTGTGACACTCTCAAAGCTGATGAAAGTCTCACCCATAAAGATAATCTCATTAACTACTTTGGTCATTTCCAAATGATTTAGTATTTCCATATCTTTATCATCAACATCAAACTGAAGTTGCAATTGAGTCATTCCTGATTCACTATCATGAAGTATCTTTGAAGTAGAATTTGTCCATACTTTCATTGGTAATGATATAAAATGTGTTCCTTTATGATAGAGTTCTAAATTTGCCTTTATATTATTTACGAAAAATCTTTCATCGTCGGTCTTATAAAATGGTAAATTTATTATACCTTGTACTGTTCCAAGGACCGATAATCGATTACCATTCCTTTGAAATTTCATATTCATAATATTAAACTCTTTGATCAATTTACTAGCATTAAAAGTAACATTTGATTGTATTGGGAAATATGACATTTCATCAAAGAAAGAAATTAAAATATCGTGATTAAATAAATTATTATCTAAAATTTCATTAACGTCTTGCTCTCTCGTCAGTTTTGTCTTTGGAACTATTGCAGTGTTGATATCACATAGTTTCCCTTTCATTTGAAATGTAACCAATTCAGTTTCATTGAATAAAGTGTTAATGATATTTGTTAAAGGTGTCGTTATATTTTCCTCATCTGAATCACAAACTTTATTTACCAAATCATTTGGTAAAGGCCCATTTAAATTAATGTCAACGATTGGTTCCCAATTCTTGCCATGCCACATTTCTAAATCTCTTGATGTGGAATTAGCATTGGGTAACTCGATGGTAAATTTTTCTTTACAGTCAGGTAACTTGATATCCCAAACTATTTTTGGTAACACTGTGATTAAACTATCTGAAAATTTTATCATGGGTAATCTTTTTTCCAACCAAATTTTGACAAAATTGAAAATTTCTTTCATTGTCAAAATTAAATTGAAACCATCAGTAGTATCCAGTAATTCTAAATCAAGTAATTGAATATTTGGAGGCCAATTTTCACGAAAAAACCTTAAATCATGATCGAAGTTATAGTTTTTCATCAAATCATGCCAGTTTATTGTGACGCTATCCAAGTTTAAAAATTTTGTCTCTAAATGGAAAATGGAAAATTTAATACCTAAGTTCAGATTCGATACTAAATGGATGTCCTCATAATCATGATTCCAAATTTTCTTAAGTATTTTCCAATAATTTCTAATCTCAGGTTTAAAATAGAGACGTAAAGTTAAATGATTAATGTCATTATCTTTCAAAGAGACACATATTGGCGAACGAGAGAGTAATGAACCTAAATTAGTTTTATTCTGATCTAAATCCCAAGTGGTAACATTCTTAAGATCGATGCATATATTTTTCACTAGTCTTTCATTAATTTGTTTAAAATATTTTTGTTGCCTTATTGTTAAAGTGTCATTTTGAATCTTGTCATAATGGAAAACTGTATTTAATTTAACATCAACTTGTAGATATTTCTCCTTAGACTTAAGCCAATTAAATTTATTATAAACTATGGTATGTTCTTGCAAGAAGGGATCACTCCAGCCATTAATTTTGATTTCTGTAATATTCCAATCGGTCATTTGTATAAACGTTTTCTGCAGGACTTCATTGGAGGGAGTCTGCTCAGCTATTTTAGTACAAGTGAACACAGTAACACACACTACAAGAACCCCCGCAAGAAAACCTAGCAAAATACTTGAATATTTATACCAATCTCTCCTTTGAAGGTTATAGTTTGAATCCCTAATTGGAGCGTCATTCCCTATGATGTTATCATCGCTAAGCTCTCTACTACTAGCATTTGCAGTATACAATTTGTTTCTCCCTGGTAACAACCTATCAGTTTCATTCGCCCCTGCCATAGTATCTTAACGCACACAGCAACTTTGCACTAGCTTCTCAAATGGTCATCTTTTCAACAATTTCAAATGTTCCTAAAATAAAAAAAAAAAAAAAAAAAAAATTCGATGAGTTGAGTTCAGTCTTTACCAAGAAAGAACAAACTTAAGAGTCACCAATGTTATACCTAATCGGGTTAGGACTTTCCTATAAGGAAGATATAACAGTTCGTGGCTTTAAAGCTGTGCAGAAATGTTCACGTATCTACTTAGAACATTATACTTCGATATTAATGGCTGCCACCCAGGAAGAACTAGAAGAATTTTATGGTCAAAAAATAATTCTTGCTGATAGAGAATTAGTGGAAAGTGGATCAGAAGATATTTTACGTGATGCTGATAAGGAAGATGTTGCATTTTTAGTTGTTGGTGATCCATTTGGTGCTACTACACACACTGATCTTGTATTAAGAGCTAAAAAATTAAATATTCCAGTGGAAGTTATTCATAACGCTTCAGTTATGAATGCAGTGGGATCTTGTGGTTTACAATTATATAATTTTGGTCAAACAGTATCGATGGTTTTCTTCACTGACAACTGGAGACCAGATTCATGGTATGATAAAGTTTGGGAAAATAGAAAGATTGGATTACATACTTTAGTGTTGTTGGATATTAAAGTTAAAGAACAAAGTATTGAAAACATGGCTCGTGGTAGATTGATTTATGAACCACCACGTTATATGTCTATTTCCCAATGTTGTGAGCAATTATTAGAAATTGAAGAGACTCGTGGAACAAATGCATACACCCCAAAAACACCATGTGTCGCCATTTCTAGGTTGGGTTCTAATACCCAGACTTTTAAAGCTGGTACTATTGAAGAACTAGCTCAGTACGATTCTGGTGAACCATTACACTCATTGGTCATTCTTGGAAGACAGTGTCATGAATTAGAGGTGGAATATCTATTAGAATTTGTTGATGATAGAGAGCATTTCAAGAAAGTGGTCGAATTGGATCAAGAATATTTTAAACCACCAGCTTGGGTCCCACCACCAGAAGAAGATGATGACGAATAGAGAGAGTTATCCTTTCGTTGACCATGACTGGTGTTGAGTTATATGAAGTATATAGAAGTTTCTACAAAATGTATGAGATTGTATGGCATATTATTATATATATTGTGTAACTTGAAAGCAACCGTTGTAGAATTCAAAGGAACTTGTCCAAATTGCCTATGGTATACAGTGATGCTCTTGCTTCTCAGTTTACATGACTTTTTGCAGAGCCCTAACAGCGAATGTTATTCGGGAGGCCAAAAAGCAAGATAACCCTAAATTCCGATGTCCTTACCTGCATTAGGTCAAAGATACCGAAAACGGAAATAAAGACACGGTAGGCAAATCCATGTTCGGACAGGACAGTAGTGGAAAACTAAAAAAAGACCTATTTGCAGCCCTAAAAATAGCTTTTCAAAAACCATTAGGGCTTCATAGTTCTTAGCCTATTTTTCTACATTTTTCTATATGTTACAAAGAGACAACTATACTAAGGCCCACGCTAAAAAGCGCTCCAGACTACAACCCTCTGCCCTTCTGTTCTTGCGACATGTCCCAAATTAAATACTTTCTGCTACTTTCCAGACAGGGTAAAGTGAGACTCATGAAATGGTACGCTCCAATGACAAACAAGGAAAAGACAAAGTTAGTAAACGATATGCTACAACTAGTCTTGAATAGGAAACCAAAAATGTGTAACATCCTGGACTATACAGATCATAAAGTGGTCTATAGACGTTATGCTAGTTTATATTTTGTATGCGGTATCACTCCAAAAGTTGATAATGAATTATTAACTTTAGAGATGATCCATAGATTTGTGGAAATTCTAGATAGCTATTTTGGTAATGTATGTGAATTGGATATTATCTTCAATTTCACTAAAGTTTATGATGTATTAAATGAATTACTAATGTGTGATGGTTCCATCGCAGAAACAAGTAAAAAGGAAATACTACAAATAATGACAGCTATGGATGCAATGGATAATAATGATCAATTAGATAGAGTGCTAAGTTAGGGTCTTCAAAATAATAATAGTATCATATAATTTTTTTAAATATATCGATATATGTAACATAAAAAAAAAAAAAATAGAACTATGAAAAGAAACAATGCCATAAATGTCTATCAGAAACAGTTTCACTTGCATTGGCGCTGATATCGTATGAATCAATTTCGTCTTCTGTCTCCATTTCCTTCATCCTCCCAGTATCCTGAATATAATCTGCAACTACACTAATATTTGTATTCAAATCTTCTTCAACGTTATTGTGACTATTCAAATTATTCATCTTCTCCTTTTCTAATTGACATTTATATTTAAAAATATTCTCCTCAACCGAATCACAAATCATAAAATTCCAAATAAACGTCTCATTCTTCTGCCCAATTCTATTATTTCTACTCATAGCTTGTAATTCATCATTATGACTTATGATCGGATCTAAAAGAAAAATATGTTGCGCATTTAATAAATTTAACCCTGACCCTAATGTCTTAACATTCATCAGTAGACATGTAATTGTACTATCTCTCTTAAATTTATCGATCGTATTACTAATTGTCTTAGTATTATTCAAACATGTTAAATACTTTATCTGCTGTAATTTTAAAATATGTGTTATGATCTTCAAAAATGATAAATTCTGTGAATATATTAAGATCTGTGGTGGTGGCTCATTTTTAGATTGGGAACTTATCTGTAAATATAAAATCAGTTGTATCATAAAATCAATCTTAGCACCAAATTTTTCCTTAATTTTAATTTTAAGCACTTCTTTAAATTGTGGGAAGTGAACATATTTACCTTCAAAAAGAAAACCATTTTCATCAAGATTTTGATCAAGATTCATTTTACTTGCCTCTTCTTTACGAGAGCTGCTAGGTGGAGTCAACATATTCGATTCATGTTGAATTCTATCTTCATTCATCTTGTGTTTACCAATGTCCGAATCTTTAATAGATATGCCACTGTTTCCATTTATAACCAACTGGCTTTCCTTTTCTTTTTGGAATTTTTCTTCCTCGTCATTCTTAAACTTGAAGTTATAAAGATCTAATTTATTAGTATTCCTCTTACAAATGGGACATGTCTTATTATTCTTCAACCAATTATGTATACACTTTTGACAGAAAAAATGTCCACATCGATTTATAGATCCATCATAAATAATAGTTAAACAAATCGTACATGTAAATGATTTGCCTTGCTCAATTAATTCTTTTAATTGATTTAAGTTAGTTAAGTACTTGATACGTGATTCGATCTGGCTAATTTTATTCAAATTGGAATTATATTTATTATTATCTTTAACTTTTTTCATTATTTGATTTCTGAATTGCGGTTCTAATTGAATTAGTGAAACTAAGGAATCTGAAATTTTCTGCAATTGTGAATAATATTCCACTCTAGCGTTATAAATTAAATTTAATTTTTTTATACTCTCTTTCATACTTTTAATTTCTTTCTTTATTCTCGGTACTTCTTCTTGATATTGCAACAAGTACTCTTCAAAATCTTTGAAATCACTCTTGTAATTAGTTGTCCTGATGTCTAAGGAGTTTCTAACAATTTTAGAATTTTTCAGATCAGTAAATATTGATTTCAATGAACTTCCTTTTTCAATCAAAACTAAAGCATGCAAAAGTTGAGCATGATACTCAGAATACGTTGGATCAATTTCTAATGACTTTTTAGTATTTAATTTTATTTGATCTTCATCTGAATTGATAATTGTTTCTCTGTTAATCAATATTTCTTCAATACAATGTAAAATCGCAAAAATTTTATCTTGGTCGTCTAATGAACCAGCATATTCTTCAGCTTTTTCGTCTTCATTTTTTTCGTCGTACTCTTTAGTAATAGGTTTGCTTAATATTTCAACCAATTCTTTAAATAGTTTACTAAGTTGAATAGCTTGTTCGTTAAATTGTTTTATCATCGCAGATAATAGTCGAAATGAACGAGATGTAGCAAGGTTGGTTGAATAATCGTTTTTATCATCGAAATGAATGATTTCTAGTTCTGTTATTAGTTTCTTCTTGTTCTTATTAAACATATTTTGAACTTCTTTAACAACTTCGTCAACTTTTTGGACTCTTTCTTGTAAAATCTGTTTTCTTAATAATTCTGCCATTTCATAATTTTTCTTTTCTTCAATTTGGCTTTTTTCAATGTCCTTCATTTCTTCTTCGCTGAATGGATTTTTAACAGGTCCATCTCTGTTTAGCAGTTTGTTTTTTTCTGCCTCTTCTTCTAATAATTCGAGTTTCTTGGAACCTTGGAAATAATGTCCGGTACCAATGAAGAAATAACACTGATGTAACAAGTCTAAATATGATCCAATTTTAATTCTATCAGAACCATCTAGTGAATCTAAGCTACGAAGACTGAAAACGTCCTCAATTTTAAACTTCTCGATGAGATCTTTTTTAATAGTTGTGATTGTCTCATTCAAAATCTCAATACCTTGAAGAGGATGATTTTGTAGTTCCATCTTAGCTTGGGCATATTTGATTTTCAGCTGGATATTCTCTCTATACAAGGAATCTAAATTATCTACGGCATCTTGTATCATTAATTTCAATATATCATCAATATTATGGACTGTTGTTTTCGACTCATCAATTAAAGAAGAATTATTATCTTGTCGTCTCCTCCTTTTCAAGACCCTTGAATGGCTTTCAAACATATTGATGATATTTTCTGGTATAATTGCATGACAACAAATATATCGCAGTCTCATCAACCATTGATTTAATTGAATATTAGATAATCTTGTCTCATTTTCACCGTTAGGCCCGTAACCTGATACCTGTATAAACTCATTCCATAGATTCAGGTAATTATCTAATTCGATAGGGTTGAATTGTAAAGGTAAAATATACTTTGTTTGTTTAGGTAAATGAATCTGATCGATGACGTCATTTTTTATATGCCGTATACATATATCATATTCGATGAAATAATCCATTAGATGTTTTAAAGAGAATTTGATACCTGTTTTAATAATATTTTGGTTACCTTTCACAAAATTTGCATTCACGTTATTTATGATATCAGTCTTATCAGTGAAAGGTTTAACTCTTAAATAAGATAGAACTACTTGAAAGTCTTTAATTTTTTGAATTGGTGTTCCTGAAACGCCCCATGTATGAATCCTAGATAACAAACTTGTACATCTAGCAATTTGTGTATTATCACTTCTTAACATTTGAACTTCATCTAATAAAATTCTCCAAAATTCCATTAAGGATAATGGGGACGAGTAATCATATTTTGGTGAACTATTTTGATTACGCCTTGATCTTAAATTAGCATTGTATTGTGCATAATGGAGTTCCAAATTGATTACATCATAAGTTGTGATAATAATATCGAACTTTGACAATTCAGTAACGATTTGACTAATATTAGAAGTATCAAATTGTTTAATCACGTCGTTATAACCCATGTAATGGAAAATGTTTAAAGAATTTTCTATTGTGTTAGTTTTTATTTCATTGATCCACTGTCTCAAGAGCGGATTGGGACATATAATTAAAGTACAGTTAGTTCTATGAATCTTTTTACCATTTTTATTCAGGAGTTGATTAGTTGATGTTAAATATCTTCGATTTAAAAGAATTAATGCAATAATTTCAATAGTCTTACCTAATCCCATTTCTTCTGATAATAGACCTCTAGCACCAATGTTATTGTTATATTGTTTATGAAATGATTGATACAATTCTAATGCACTATGCCAAGGCAATATGAAATTAGTAAATTTATTCCAAAATAAAGTTTTTGAAATATCGACATTGATTATTTCATAACCATATGCAATTTTATCGTTTAAAAATTTGTTGATAATATGAGGTTTTATTGTGTCTGTGATTTTTTTCAGTTCAAAATCATTAATTTCTTTATTTAACATCCATTGGACACTTTCCAATTGAAATGGTAATAAATTTAGTTGCAAGTCACGAATCATGTCATTATTGATATTGATTTCCAAATTTGACAGTTTATTCTTTGTATACTGTATTGTTTGTTCTAAGAATGGTTTCTGGATGAAAGCTGAGTGTGTTTTTCCTGGATTTTCAGTATGTTCATCAACTAAGGTGGAAAATAAAGAATCGAGTAATCTGTCGCAATTTTTATTAAATTTGTTATTTGTATTGGGTTTATAGATTAATCTCAGTTTAAATTTTATGTTCAATTTTAAAAGTTTCTTTATACTATCAAATTTGATATGTAAACATAAACTCTGATATTCCAAATCCTTAGTTAATCTTTTCATTGATCTCAACTGTTTCATCAATTCATCCTGTATGGGATTATGCAGCTTTCTCTTTTTCTTGTTGTTATTAGTTATCTTTTTATTTGTTTCTAGAATACTTGATTTGATTTGATTGATGTTTAGTTGTAAAATATCCTCTTGACATTTTTGATGTACAACGTCAAGGATTTGTGGAACTATTTCTCGTTGATCAGAAGGGGTGAAAAGGCTGGAAGTTTCTACTTCCAACAGTTTGAAGTTATTGTGAGTCAATATATGGATGTATTTGTCATCCCTGGTCAACCAGATCGGTAACTGATAATCGACAGTCTCATGCTCTACATCAGCTGGAACTTGTAATTCAGAATCATGCTCAAATTCATATATAGTGACTTCAGTATCGGTGAAGAGTTTCGTGCTAGTAGCATCTGCTGCCACTGCATCCACTTTTGGATGTACTATGCCATTATCCGGCAGTAAACCAGCAATCTCAGCGTCCAGACGTTGCAGCAATCCACCCCAACCACGCAACTCGCTGTTGAAAGACCACATAGCACGTTTCGTACCCGTACCAATACCGTTAGCAGCCATCAGTGTAGACGTAACAACAAACCAAATAGCCGCCAAAGTCGTTCAAAAAGTGGCGATGTCCCGTTGGAAAATAATCGCGCAAATTGGCGGTGGTGTCACATGCAACTCCCGAACAACGCAAAATTACGTATTCGGATCGCGGGTAAACCGTCGCCAAAACTGGAAAGAATGCCGTCACATTGCACTGCTAAACGGCTAAGAACCACTCCTTGCACGCACGGCACTCACGCTATACATACTACGCATTCGCATCGCTAGCGGTACTCACTGGGCAACAATACACGCTACCTTTTGCAGGACACATTTAACTTGCGATCTTGGCGGAAGGGTACCTACCACACTGAAAAGGAAGGAGCTTGCAACAATGAATAAATTGAAAGCTATCTTCCATAAGAACAAGAAGAATGATCATACTATGCTGTCCACTAAGAAGGATAATAAAATTAGTCAGTTTACTAAACCTGTCAGGGAGAATTTTGAAGTTGATTCCATCCCATCATTAAACTCAAGTGCTGATTCAAATAGTATTCTCGATCCAATTAATAACAACGATATGGGGACTCATAATACCGATATCCGCACTAATAATAATAATTATTATTCACAAAATGAAGACTTGATTGATAGAGATAAGTACAATCATTCTCCTTGTAATGATAATTCACCCATGTGTGATCAATCCATTTCATCATCGGATATATCCTCACCACAACTGTCTGCACTATCTAATAACAATGAAGACGATAATAAAATTCAACGTTCTCATTTGGACAATGAACTAATTGATGCTGGTAGCCCACCACAATATACAAAGGAATTAAAACAGGATCAAAGTAATTTTATGCCATCACGCTTTAAAGAACAGAGCGAATTAAATGATTACAAGCTAATTGATAAAATTGGGGAAGGTGCATTTAGTAAAGTGTTTAAGGCAGAGCCTTTATCCACTGCTAATATTGTTGCACAAAGGTATAAAAACGTTGCTATAAAGATCATCAAAAAGGAAAGTTTAACCCCTTCAACATCAATCATAAATAAACCAAAAATTGGTGCTTCCTCTCAAGATAAGACATCGAGTATTGAACAAGTCTTGAAAGAAGTTACTTTACACAAATTAATTTCATCATCATGTCCTAATGTAGTAATTTTTATCGATTTCATTGAAACAAGATCATATTATTACATTATTCAAGAATTATTAAATGGTGGTGAAGTTTTCAATGCAATTGTTAAATTCACTTATTTTAGTGAGGATTTATCACGTCATATTATAAAACAACTAGGTGTAGCTGTTCAAGCAATGCATAAGATCGGTATTGTTCATCGTGATATTAAACCAGAAAATTTACTATACGAACCTATTGAATATATTCCTAACCCAAATCCACAATTACGTAAATCTGATGATCCAAATACTAAATTAGATGAAGGCATTTTCCAACCAAATATTGGTGGCGGTGGAATCGGTCAAATTAAATTAACAGATTTTGGTCTTTCAAAACAAATTTATCAGACAAATACAAAGACACCGTGTGGCACAGTCGGTTATACAGCACCTGAAGTAGTTAAAGATCAAAAATACTCAATGAAAGTTGATATGTGGGGGATTGGATGTGTCTTATATACGATGCTTTGTGGATTCCCACCATTTTATGATGATAAGATTGATATCTTGACTAGAAAAATTTCAGTGGGGGAATATTCTTTTTTGAAACCATGGTGGGATGAAATTAGTGATGGTGCTAAAAATTGTGTACAAAAATTATTAGAAGTCGATCCAGAAAAAAGATACACTATTGAACAATTTTTGAATGATCCTTGGTTAAACACTTTCGACGCTCAAATTAATGATAATATTAGGGATGATCAAGATACGGGACATAACTTAGAAAGGAAAGAAAACAAGGGTTTGAGAAAAAGCAATACTTTCAAAAGAAAGATGATCTCAATGTATAATAATGAACAATCATCATTACTATGTTCCCCTGCGGCTGTAGCAATGCGTGATGCATTTGACATAAGTAATGCAGTTAAACGTAATGAAGTTCAATCACCACATATTAACGATGAGTTATTTTCACTATCGGAAGTAAATGAAACTGAAGCAAATGATAACTCCACCACAAATAACCCAACTTCACGTTCCATTTCTCCGGCACATATTAATTACAACGATGACACAAGCAAATTCAATAGAAGAATAAATGAAAATCAATTAGATGCCAAATTATTTGAACTAACCTTAAATTCGTCATCTATTTTACAACGAAGACAAAAAAAAATAAGAATGACATCGCCTCTAGCACAAAACCAAATGCTTTAAAATTCATTATACGAATTATTTCCTTTCCATTCAATAAATTAGATAATACTGGGGTAATCATTATTTATTTGACATCATCTATCAATAATATATATATTAGACTTAATACATTCAGATATATTTACAGCGCAAAACATAACTCATTTTAGAATCTATCATTCGATGTGTAGAGACTGTTGAATTATCACTATACAGAAAGTTTTAGCTCCGGAAGAAACCATTGAACGGAAAAACTCTAGCGTTGAACCCCTACTTTCAGACAGAAACCCTAATTCGGAGCAGTGCCCCTGCCCTAGCTGAGAATTGCTTTTTTTTTAGGATTTTTGGCTATATTTTGTTTTTCCGCTTATTTTCAACTCAATTTTTGGATCGAATTGCTTTTCACATTGCTTTTTGAGCAGATTATGCTTTTTCGCCGTGCAATGTGATGTCATCTCATCAGTGATTACTTTTTTTCTCAATTATGTGTTCATTTTTTGCAATCACCGTTAAAGTGAAAAATTTTCACCATGAAAAAGAAAATGCGGAAAGTTACACAGAAAAGCACGCAGTCAAACGCTCATTCCGATTGAAGTGAAAATTTTTCAATTCTTCAAAGGCTTAATTTTATCTTCAATGGAATTTATAAATAAGAAGATTTTTCAAAGTTACCTTCCTCTTCATTTATCTTTACTTCTCAGTTTTCTTCATTTACTTTATATTTACTTCTGGTACTTTTCTTAATACACCATCAATTCTTTTACACAATGTCTGATTCCAAAGAATCCATTAAGGTTTTAGAAGAACTTTTCGCATCTTTAACTGTCGCTACTCCTGACGACAGAGAAAAAGTTGGTGCTGATGTTGCTTCTTTCTTAAATGGCAATATCATTGAACATGATATTCCAGAAAAATTCTTCTCCGAATTAAAGGCTGCTGCCAAGGACAAGAAGAACGTTGCTAATTGCTTAGTTGCTATTTCCCACATTGCCAGCGAATCCAACTTATCTCCATCTGTTGAACCATACATTGTTGACATTGTTCCAGCTATTTGTGAAAAGACTGGTGACAAGGATAAGGAAGTCGCTGACTTAGCTTCTCGTACTTTAGTTGCTATTGTTAAAGCTATTGATCCAGTCGCTGTTAAGGCTTTATTACCACATTTAACTACCAGATTAGCTGAAACTAACAAGTGGACTGAAAAGGTTGCTATCTTAGGTGCTATCTCTGCTTTAGTTGATGCTGCTAAGACTCAAGTTGCTTTAAGAATGCCTGAATTAATCCCAGTTTTATCTGAAGCTATGTGGGATACTAAGAAAGATGTTAAATTGGCTGCTACTGCTACTATGACCAAGGCTACTGAAACTGTTGACAACAAGGATATTGAACGTTTCATTCCAGAATTGATTGGTTGTATCGCTGATCCAAACTTAGTTCCAGAAACTGTTCACTTATTAGGTGCTACTACTTTCGTTGCTGAAGTTACCCCAGCCACTTTATCCATTATGGTTCCATTATTATCTAGAGGTTTAGCTGAAAGAGAAACTTCTATCAAGCGTAAATCCGCCGTTATTATTGATAACATGTGTAAGTTAGTCGAAGACCCACAAGTTGTTGCTCCTTTCTTAGGTAAATTATTACCAGGTTTAAAGAACAACTTTGCTACTATTGCTGATCCAGAAGCTAGAGAAGTTACTTTAAGAGGTTTAAAGACTTTAAGAAGAGTTGGTAACGTTGGTGACAATGATGAATTACCAGAAATTTCTCACGCTGGTGATGTTGCTACTACCTTGGCTTTAATTAAGGATTTATTAAAGGATGTTGAAGTTGCTTCAAGATTTGAACTTGTTGTCTCTTATATTGCTGCTATGGCTGCTGATTTAATTGATGAAAGAATCATTGATCAAACTACTTGGTTCTCTCAAATTACTCCATACATGACTATTTTCATGCATGAAAGACAAGCTAAGGAAATCTTAGATGAATACAGAAAATTAGCAGTTGACAACATCCCAGTTGGTCCATCTTTCGATGATGAAGAAGATGAAGGTGAAGATTTATGTAACTGTGAATTCTCTTTAGCTTACGGTGCTAAGATCTTATTAAACAAGACTCAATTAAGATTAAAGAGAGGTAGAAGATACGGTTTATGTGGTCCAAACGGTGCTGGTAAATCTACTTTAATGAGAGCTATTGCTAACGGTCAAGTTGATGGTTTCCCAACTCAAGAAGAATGTAGAACTGTCTACGTTGAACACGATATCGATGGTACTAAAGCTGACACTTCCGTTGTTGATTTCGTCTACGAAGGTGATGTCGGTACCAAAGAAGTCATTGTTGCTAAATTAAAGGAATTCGGTTTCTCCGATGAAATGATTGCTATGCCAATTGCATCCTTATCCGGTGGTTGGAAGATGAAATTAGCTTTAGCTAGAGCCGTCTTAAAGAATGCTGATATCTTATTATTAGATGAACCAACCAACCATTTAGATACCGTTAACGTTGCTTGGTTAGTCGACTACTTAAATACTTGTGGTATTACTTCCATTACTGTTTCTCACGACTCTGGTTTCTTAGACAAGATCTGTCAATACATTATTCATTACGAAGGTTTGAAATTAAGAAAATATAAGGGTAACTTATCCGAATTAGTCAAGAGAGTTCCATCTGCTAAATCTTACTACGAATTAGGTGCTTCTGACTTAGAATTTAAATTCCCAGAACCAGGTTACTTAGAAGGTGTTAAGACCAAGCAAAAAGCTATTGTTAAGGTTTCTGATATGACTTTCCAATATCCAGGTACTTCTAAGCCACAAATTTCTGACATTTCTTTCCAATGTTCTTTATCTTCTCGTATTGCCGTTATTGGTCCAAATGGTGCTGGTAAATCTACTTTAATTAACGTTTTAACCGGTGAATTATTACCAACTACTGGTGAAGTTTACACTCACGAAAACTGTAGAATTGCTTACATTAAACAACATGCTTTCGCTCATATTGAAAACCATTTAGACAAAACCCCATCTGAATATATTCAATGGAGATTCCAAACTGGTGAAGATAGAGAAACTATGGACAGGGCTAACAGAGTTATTAACGAAAACGATGCTGAAGCTATGAACAAGATTTTCAAGATTGAAGGTACTCCAAGAAGAATTCAAGAAATTTTATCTAGACGTAAGTTCAAGAACACCTACGAATATGAATGTTCTTTCTTATTAGGTGAAAACATCGGTATGAAATCTGAAAGATGGATTCCAATGATGTCTGTTGACAACGCTTGGATTCCAAGAGGTGAATTAGTTGAATCTCACTCTAAGATGGTTGCTGAAGTTGATATGAAGGAAGCTTTGGCTTCTGGTCAATTCCGTCCATTAACCAGAAAGGAAATTGAAGAACACTGTGCTATGTTAGGTTTAGATGCTGAATTAGTTTCTCATTCCAGAATCAGAGGTTTATCTGGTGGTCAAAAGGTTAAATTAGTTTTAGCTGCTGGTACATGGCAAAGACCTCATTTAATTGTTTTAGATGAACCAACCAACTATTTAGACAGAGATTCCTTAGGTGCTTTATCCAAGGCCTTAAAGGCTTTCGAAGGTGGTGTTATCGTTATTACCCATTCTTCTGAATTCACTAAAGATTTAACTGAAGAAGTCTGGGCCGTTAAAGACGGTAAGATGGTTCCATCTGGTCATAACTGGGTCACTGGTCAAGGTACTGGTCCAAGAATTGAAAAGAAGGAAGACGAAGAAGATAAATTCGATGCTATGGGTAACAAGGTTTCCGGTGGTAAGAAGAAGAAGAAGTTATCCTCTTCTGAATTAAGAAAGAAGAAGAAGGAAAGAATGAAGAAGAAGAAGGAATTAGGTGATGCTTACGTTTCTTCTGATGAAGAATTCTAAATATAAAGAATTGATAATATGAAATTCAATTGCCTGTGATTAGTTTCAATATTACTTTTTAATATTATTCATGGGGTTTGCTTTATTTTGTTTATTAATCTTTTTATTTATTTATAATCTATTCTCATTCAATATTGATAACGAACGAAACCGGTTTTTTATTTATGTATAACTATCACCATTGTATATTTTTTGTATACTATTACTCTATAGAATCGAAAATATTTGTTAACCTTTTAAGTTTTAACGTTTCTTTCTTCGCAGTACTTGATGCATCACTATGGCAGAGTTTAGCTGAGTGTTTTTCTTTTGAACCTTGGTTGTTTGGTTGATTAAATTGCCTAATAATAGTAAATTTGCAAAACGTCCATGTGACTTCATTATCTAAGAATAGAAATTTCCAAAAAAAAAAAAAGAATGAAAAGGCAAACAAAGCTCATTATACCCTCTTAAGAAAAGGAAATATCGTATATCTTAATAGATAAGATTTAAAATTACTTGTGAGTCCGATAAAACGATATAACTTATTCAATACTGTAAACTGCTTTAATTTCAATAAAAAGAAAGGAATAATGAAATTTACCAGTTTTCTAGCTAGTTTGTTGTTAGTCAGATCAGCGGTTTTAGGGTTAACTATACCGGATGAAAATAAATTGACAAATGATAAGATCAATATTGACAATGAAAAACCACCAACTGGATTAACGTGGGAAGAGTGGCATATGCAACATGAGCATCAAATGGAAAACTATACACCTGAACAATTTTTTGCATTACATGATGTCAAGAAGAAAGGCTATTTGGATTCAAATGATATTTTATCATTATATGGGTTAGATAGAGATGAAGTTATTGGGCGTGGTGATGGTATGGGTTTGCATGACGATAGTGAAGTAGTTGATAATACACTTGCTTTAAGAGTAGTTAATTTTATCATGAGATTATTAGATGTAAATGATGATTCTAAAATTTTGAAGGAAGAATATTTAGATTTTGCTAAACGTGGTAACAAATTCCCAGATTTAGGTGTTGGTGTAGGACACCATTCAGATTTTGAAATTGAATATGAAATTCATCACTGGAATAAATATCATAAGGATCAAGATCCTGATGTTAAGATAGTGCATAAGGAGGATGTAGAACATGAGCTATTACATCATGAACATGAGATTGAACACGAAGAAAAAATTCAGAGAGGTGCTTCAAGGGCAACGGTGATCACTGATGATGAATTAGAATCTCGCATCGATGAAACCAAAATCCCACGAAGTTTCAAGAATGGTTTCTTTTAATTGAACAACATAGGCTAGAATACAGATATAGTAATTGTATATTATAATACACTCTAGTTTTCTTTGTTTACCTTTTATATAGCCTAGTATCATAATGTTCCCTGAGCCTTTGTTGAAGATTAGGTTTCCATTGATGATGATGCCCTAACAGGCCTTGACATCACGTGATTATCAGTCCTGTAGGTCCTGTGGCTAATATTGCCTTAGAACATCATGTTGCACGAACGGTTAGTGACAGCTGAAGCTTCCACTAAACCGAGACCACACATTCAACAATTGGACCCAACAATAAAGAGAAGGACCAATGAAAAACAACCAAAGACCAGATGACGTTTTTGTAAGGGTGATAATCAAACCTGAATTATATAATGAGCAACAATATAAAGAAGCAGCAAATTCGTGGTTTTAGCACTCCAATATAGAATAGTTAATATTATTGGAAGGCATTTAACGTGATACCCTAATTTATTGAATTGTTTACAAGATGGACACTAACACCGATAAGATTAAAGTGATCACCCCATTGGTGGAAATGGACGGTGATGAACAAACTAGGATCATCTGGCAATTGATCAAAGATAATTTAATCCTACCTTTCCTCAAGATTGATTTGAAATACTACGATTTAGGTGTACAGAACAGAGATTTCACCAATGATCAAGTGACAATAGATTCTGCGTATGCTACTTTGAATTATGGTGTTGCGGTCAAATGCGCTACCATTACCCCAGATGAAGCCAGAGTGAAAGAGTTTAATTTAAAGAAGATGTGGCAGTCACCAAATGGTACCATAAGAAATATTCTGGGTGGTACCATCTTCAGAGAACCAATAGTTTTACAAAGTTTACCAAGATTGATCCCAAATTGGGAAAAGGAAATTATTATTGGTAGGCATGCATTTGGTGACCAATATATGGCTAAAGATATTTACCTACCAGCAAGAGGTACTTTACGTTTGGTTTTTCAACCTGATGACCCAGAAGAAGATGACACTAATTTAGAAATTTTTCACTATTCTGACAGTAATGGTGGTGTAGCTATGTGTATGTATAATACCATCGAATCAATTAAAGACTTTGCAAAATCCTCCTTTGAAATGTCTTTGGAAAGGAGGCTACCTTTGTATTCTACAACTAAGAATACTATTTTGAAAGTATACGATGGCAAATTTAAGGAAATATTTGAACAAATGTATCAAGACGAATATAAGGCAAAGTTTGAATCAATCGGTATTTGGTATGAGCATAGATTAATTGATGATATGGTGGCTCAAATGTTAAAATCTAAAGGTGGATTTATCATTGCTATGAAGAACTATGACGGCGATGTGCAAAGCGATATCGTTGCACAAGGGTTTGGATCGTTAGGATTAATGACATCTGTATTAAGGTCTGCTGATGGTAAAACATTTGAATCTGAAGCTGCGCATGGAACCGTTACTAGGCATTTTAGGCAACATCAATTGGGTCATGAGACATCCACCAATTCTATTGCGTCTATTTTTGCCTGGAGTAAAGGTTTAATACAAAGAGGTAAACTTGACAACACACCCGAAGTGGTTGCATTCGGCCAAATTTTAGAGCAAGCTACTGTAGATACTGTAGATAAGGATTCGATCATGACTAAAGACCTTGCACTTATTTTGGGGAGAAATGACAGGGAGGCGTACGTCACGACAGAAGAATTTATATTTGCTGTTGCCAAGAGGCTAAAAAATGATCTGGACTTGTGGAAAAAGGAAAGATCCTCTGTGTGACCAAAAAGACATATAGAGACAAGCTTATATCCTTCTTTTATTTACGCTCCTGACGACTGCATGGCGTCTCCATTTAATTTGAGAACACGATATATAACGAGCGACCGCATATAGTGAACCGACCAGTGGCCAATGACCATTCCCACACTGACAAGTTTCAAACCCCCCAAATGATAACCAAAGCTCATCGCAACAAATGGCAGATTTCGCAGTCCGAAATTATTTGATGGCCGTTACCCGCACCTGAAAAAAAATTTTCATTTTTCAATTTTATTCGAATTGTCGATGCGATGAGTGAAAAAAAAAACCAATTTTTTTATCGAATTCTCTTTACAGTAAAGATTGTTTGCTATTAGTGTCCTAATTTGCTATCTCTGAAGACTAGATCATCTTTACACTAATATGTCTACAGATTTTGTTATTAAACCAGAAGATGCTGGTGCAACTGTCAACACTTCTGAGTGGCCATTATTATTGAAGAACTACGATAAATTGTTAGTTAGAAGTTCTCACTATACACCAATCCCAAATGGTGCTTCTCCGCTAAAGAGAGATTTAAAGTCCTATATCAGTTCAGGTGTTATTAATTTAGATAAACCATCTAATCCATCTTCCCATGAAGTTGTTGCATGGATCAAACGTATACTACGTTGTGAAAAAACTGGTCATTCTGGTACTTTAGATCCAAAAGTTACTGGTTGTTTAATCGTTTGTATTGATAGAGCAACTAGATTAGTTAAATCTCAACAAGGTGCTGGTAAAGAGTATGTTTGTGTTGTCAGATTACATGATGCATTAAAGGATGATAAAGAATTAAACCGTGCAATTGAAACTTTGACTGGTGCCCTTTTCCAAAGACCACCATTAATTTCTGCTGTTAAACGTCAATTACGTGTTCGTACAATTTATGATTCTAAATTAATTGAATTCGATAATAATAGAAATTTAGGTGTATTTTGGGCTTCTTGTGAAGCTGGTACTTATATGCGTACTTTATGTGTTCATTTAGGTATGTTATTAGGTGTTGGTGGTCATATGCAAGAATTACGTCGTGTTAGATCAGGTGCTTTGAGTGAAAATGATGAAATGGTTACTTTACATGATGTTTTAGATGCTCAATGGGTTTATGATAACACCAGGGATGAATCTTATTTGAGAAGAATTATTAAACCTTTAGAAACTTTATTAGTTGGTTATAAGAGGATTGTTGTTAAAGATTCTGCTGTTAATGCCGTCTGTTATGGTGCTAAATTAATGATTCCAGGTTTATTACGTTATGAAGAAGGTATTGAACTATATGATGAAGTTGTCTTGATGACTACTAAAGGTGAAGCCATTGCCGTTGCCATCGCTCAAATGTCAACTGTTGATTTAGCTTCTTGTGATCATGGTGTTGTTGCTACCGTTAAGAGATGTATCATGGAAAGAGATTTATACCCAAGAAAGTGGGGTCTTGGTCCAATTGCTCAAAAGAAGAAACAATTAAAAGCTGATGGTAAATTAGATAAATTTGGTCGTGTTAATGAAAATACCCCAGATGATTGGAAAAAATCTTATGTTCCATTAGATAAAGCTTCTGAAAATGAAGCTGAAACCAAAACTGAAAGCACCACTCCAGCTATTGTTGAAGTAGAATCCAAGAAGGTCGAAGAAAAGAAGGATGATGAAAAGAAAGAAAAGAAAGAAAAGAAAGAGAAAAAGGAAAAGAAGGAAAAGAAGGAAAAGAAGGAAAAGAAGGAAAAGAAAGAAAAGAAAAGAAAGCACGATGATGATGCTGAAGAAAAGAAGAAGAAAAAGTCTAAGAAATAAATCTAGTAACATTAACAAATTCAATTCATTTACTTCATTTACATTTCATATAATTATCTATTTACTGTATTGTAGTTAAAATTTTAAAACGTTCAAAAATTAAACTAGTTTATTCGCAAAATGTGAAAGCTCTTGGGTGCAATTGTTTTACCTTGGTGATGCCTCTTTTATATTACAAATGGATCTTTTATTTTCTTTGAAGATTGATATGAAGACCTTTCGGGTGACAATTATTCCTTCAGTACTAATAAAAGTATAGCCTTCAATTGGCCTTTTACTAATACAAAACCAACCTTCTACGTATAACTTTCAACGATTTTTTTACTTTTAAATGAGATATGGCGTAAGTAAGAGTTAAAACTTTTTATTCGATAGTAGATCTTTATAACGGTGAAAGTAATGAATTGAAGAAACGGATGCTCAACTAACGCTGATTTTCTATTCCAAGTTGCTGGAAGTTTTAACAGCTAAACAGTTGCATTTTCTTTTGAGTTGCAAATATAAAAACAAGTTTAAATAAAATATATTGCTAGTTCCACTTAATAGACGTCTCATTTTTCCATCTATGTTTAAAAAGTAAGATCAGTCAAATTGGGATTATGATCATAATATAATTGCAAACATTTATTAAAATCGAATAAACATGTTGGAACATAACAGCGCCGGTTAGCTTTTATCACAAAAGTTACTAAACTTTGCTGAAAAAAAATAATGGTATGAATGGCTGTAAGAAGTGATTAGCTAGCACAGATGGCCATATTAATTTGTTACATTAAATCATACAGGTAAGAACGTATCTTTTAGAATGGAGAAGTTAATCAACTAAACACCAAATAAAGCTTTTATAAAAAAAATCCTCTACGAAATGGAATTTCAACTAAAAAATCAAGGACTAGAGAGGCCATGAACATAAATGCTGTTTAACGATTGATATACAAATCATATATCTATGCTTCAATTGCTTTTTACGAGTTACAAATTTCAATTTGTTTATTAATATTTTCATAATAAGAAGAAAAGAGAATCGAGCCCTTTTGAATTGTAAACTGACACTATAGCATAATGTGGTATTAACATCTAAGTAAAGATAGAAAAAGGTGTTTTTCAAGGAAAACATAAGAAAACGTGACTTTTTAGTTTTGGTAACTATTGAAAGATAAATCTTTACAAATGTTGTAATGTAAATTAACTTATAATATCTTAATACAAGATTTAGGGTGAAACTAATAATAAAATGAACCAAGGTAATGGCGATGTTATTATTCAAATTCTAGATGTTTTCTTATAAAACAAAATATATAATAAAATATAAAAACTCGAACTCGAATTCTAATTTCAATTAGAAATTAGAGCTCTTTAT